>JAOXJP010191426.1:0-12247 GCA_025762735.1 Platanus orientalis | reverse complement strand
ACCTGAATTTAATTTAGGGTGAAAATCAGGCGTTGGCTTATGAACAGTCTAGAAACTATTCTTTATTTTGTCCTATTTTAATTAAAGGAGAACCCTCATGGGTTAGGTCTTTAAAGGGATGATGGACCCTTCTAAATGGTTCACTTGTTGATTCTTTAGGGTTAAGTATTAACCCTAATGGAAGGAAGAGAAAGGGAAAGAAATTATTTTTTCTGTCTTATAGGCTTAACGCCTGTTTTGTATCTCAACGCCTAATTTTCCAACACCTAAATTTTAATTCAAGGTGAAAATCAAGCGTTAGGGAAGCTGATCAGATCAGCACCTTTGTGCAATCTTTTGGGATGCTTTGGTGGGTCCTAGCACTGTGGGACCCATGGTTTGGGTTAAGGGAAGTTTCCTAGGGTCCTGGATGTAGGCCATGTGGAGATATAATCTCCCAAAGTAGGCCACATGATCATCTATTATAGGCCTAATGCCTATTTTTTGGTCTAACGCCTAAATGTCAACACCTAAATTTTAATTCAAGGGAAATTCAGGCGTTGGGTTATGAACTAGCAACCAACTTAGGTTTTTGGGCCACCAAAGTGGGGCCCAAAGGGTTAGGATCTCTCTTGGGTCCACTGACCCTAGGGTGAACTTACACTTAGCTCAATTTTAAAAAACATGATTTTTAAGCCTGGGCTTAATGCCTGAAGTTCACTTCTACGCTTGAATTTTCACTCAATGCCTGAAATTAAATTCAGGTGTTGGGACAGAAATTGGGGCCCACAAAGGTGCACATGCACAGGATTGAATTTCAGAGGCTAGGTCTACCATAGGACAAGGCTAGAGAAGAATTAGGGCTCTTTGGGGTGGGTCCCAAATCTCAACACCTAATTTTTCTCCTGACGCCTGTTTGTTTAATGCTTGATTTTTAATTCCCTAAAAATTAGACTTTAATTACTGGGAGAAAATCCAGTAAATGGATTTCTCGATTTTGAAACCCTTAGGGTTTTGAAAAAATTACAAAATAAAACATGCTAGCAGGAAACATATATATGAAAATCATATAAAAATTTGAGCTTTAAATCATGCATAGAAAATTCAAACTAAAATCATCAAGTATTCATTAAACTAGGTTTCAAAAGACCCGATTTTTTTGGTCTATTTGAAAGGTCATCTCGAGGCCTTCCACAGCTCCTAAAATTATGAAATTAAATCTAGTATGTAACACATATGTCCAGTATAACATAGTTAAATTTGGGCTTAAGCAGCCCTCTAGAAAAATCACAAGAAAATTAGCATGGAAATAGGTCAAAAATAAAGGTAAGTAGAAGTTGTTGAGCCTCTACTATGTAACCCAAATTTGAGCAGTGCTCTAACATGAATTGGATAGCATAAAAGCATGTGAATTTGACATATGATCAATGAGAGAGTGAATGGAACTCAAGTTTAGGCTTACCTTAGGTCCAAGTGGCCTAGGGTTGATAAATCCTTCCTCTTTTCTTCTTCTTCTTCTTCTTTTTCTCTTAGGGTTTTTTGTTGCCAACCTGGTCTAGCATGAATTTGGGGATATTTATAGCCCCAAATTGGTGTAAGGTTGGGATTGGTCCTAAGATTTTCTAGGTGGAGGACTAGGATGATTTTTATCCTAAATGAGGTGGATGGCTACGATTAAATCTTGGTTTTGCTAGGTGGAGGGTGAGGATGAGTTCAGCTAAAATGAGGTGCAGGGTGGGGATATGTCTAGCTAAAATGAGGTGAAGGGTGGAGATTGATTTGTGTTTGTTGGCATGGATTGATGAGGTGGAAGGGGAGCATGGGAGATGTCTTTTGGGACAATCCCATTGGTTGCAATCTTTAAATACCAAATAGGGGGTGTGAAGGGCTCTCTAGGGATTTAAAATCAAAGGTGTAGATCCAAGGGAGGACGGTGAAAAATTAGATGGGAATATGCTAATCCAAGGGTTGCCAAAAATGTCCTTGAGGTGTGAATGCATTTAATGTTAAATATCTTATCTCTAGCTCATCTTAATAAACAATGATTTTTTCTGATTTTTCGAACCCTCTCTCTACCATCACTCCTCTTGAGCTCTTGAGCTCGGAAGTCAGCCCAGTCAGGATCATTTTCAAAGGTTGTAGATGCTCCGATCGCACTGGTCCAGTCAAAACCAAATTATGAAAAGGGCAAGGAGGTAAAATCAGGGTTTTTTACCTGAAAAGCTCTCAGATGCATTTTGAAAGGGAAAGATGGTAAAATTGATTTAAGAATCACCCAGAGATAGTTGGACCTAGGTCCAGGTGAGTCACAGCCTCTGACTTCATAGGATTATGGTACCTAAATAGGAAACTGGGTCAAAATCCATTTTTTGAGCCATTTGACAATATTGGATAGGGAATATTGTTGCTTCTTTTGTAAAATGCCGTCATGGATCATATTTGGGGGATTTAAATCTTAAAGAGTTGAGCTATAGGAGCTGACAGATTAGCTATTGGATTCTCGGGCAGTTGTCAGGGCTTTTTCGAAGCAAGGTTGCATAGAGAGATTAGGTTTTTGTAGTTGCCTGAAGTCTGGTGGAATTGAATGACTGGACATTTTCTAAACCAAGAGTTTATGAAATGCTTTTTTGAGGGTAAGGGTGAAACTGAAAAAATGGGTCTGACCTTGTCATATTCTAAGTTGAAGCGAACTTTTAAGAGCATTCTGCATGCCAAATACAGATGAAACACGTTTTTTCTATGTTTAGGCAGAAATGATCTCTTGGGTCATGGATTTTCTGCAAATTAATGTAAATCTGATAGTCTTGAGGCTTTAAATTTATAGTGAGATGGTCACTGACTAACTGAATTTCTATTTTTAAATGAACTCTCGAGAGTCGGTTAAGCACATGATTTTTATACCTAATTTATAGCACTTTTTGGAGTAATTGAAGGAATCTTGGCAGATAAGTTTCATGAAAGTTCCTGCTCCTTAGATAGATTTTTTAATGCCTTATGATTCTGTAGAGATGGACACTGACTGATCTTGATTTGGAGTTCTAGAGAACATTCTAGCTCCATAAGAGTAAAATGTGAAAAAACAGTTTTTTGACCACTCGAGGGAGATTTCAGATTTCATAGAGGTTCAAGACTTTGAAATCCTCTTCTCAAACCTGGAGATTTGAAGCTAAGGCCAAGGCCGATATACAACGATCGACCTTTCTGGATTTGGAGATCGGATGAATCTTTGAGATCTTACAAGGGTCATTTTTGGTCAGGGTAATCATAGACTGATAAATTGGTTATTGTTGTTCTTGAGCAATGTTTGATCTATGATGAGTTCCTCAGAATTGGGAGACTCAGGGATGAATAAGACCTGAAATTACACCATTCGGACAATGGGAGAGACTCTAGGGATCCTTTGAGTGTCCAAGGGTAAATGTTCTGAAGTGAAAAAGGTTAAATGGTAATTTTTTGCCCGCGGGTCGAAAATGGTGAAAATGGGAATTCTTCACCTATGATGCTTCATGACAAGAAGGCTTATGTAGGTAGGAGAAATTCAATGATCTTGATGGTAGATATTGAGTTTTGAGCTTTTGAAGGAAAAAGGGCAAAATTATAATTTTTCCACCTATGATGTTTTGTTGAAGAAAGGCTTACAGGAGGTGGAAAACTTGTTGATCACATGGATGGGGTTTTTAAATGTGGACCCTTAAAGTCCTATTGATGCTTTTATGAGAGATTAGGGTTTGTCCTAAAATGGTGCATTTTGAGCTGTAACAGGGTACTTTGACTAGTTCATCTGTGATTGGAGTATTCGGGAACACCTCTTTGGGAATGCCTAACCTCCTAGAGTCCAGGTTTGTTCTTCCTAAGCCAAGGGTACTTAGAGTCTTAATGCCTAAATACTGTTATGATGTCCTTATGCTATCACATGACCCGAGTCAAAATTTGGGTGCTAATAGTAGGACTCTAGACTTCCGTACCTATCCAAAGGTATAAGTTTCAATCATAAATTCTTTCTATATTTTTTGTTGGTGCCTTTCTAAAGTTGTGTCGATGATTAAATTAGCATATGTGCATTTAAATGGTCCTATATATGTACAAAACTTATGTGGCATATGTAAACATTCTAAGTGTGACACGTGCACAGTAATATGTGTGTCATTGGGTGGGGTGTTACAGACTGATCATATTGACCCCTTTAAGTGGTTGGTGGTCGAGGAGTGGATTCTGGATGATATTGGAATTTGGTGGAGGATTTATGGGTGTGAGGTTAAACGATACCTTTCCTTCCTCAATCGAGTCTTATATGTTATGTTTTAAATGAAAGCACCTATCAATGGTGTATCCTGAGGATTTGTGGTATTCACAAGGTTCTACTAGATTGTAGTGGTAAGGCAAAGAGTAAGGTGGCGGTCTCGGATCAATCAAATGTAATAACCTCTTTTTGACGAGGTACTCCATTATGCATTTGTATTAATATGGCAACGGGATGAACTTTTTTCTTTTCTTTTCTTCTCTGGGTGCACCCTAGTATCTTGGCTAGCAAAAATGTTGTGTATGAGGAAGAACAATGTTCATGGCTGCAAGGTAGCTTTGAGTCGGCTACAGCTGAGGTAGAACATGACCACTACTCTGACTGAGTAGAGGGATTTCAATGGCTTGGACCATGTTAGCCTCTAGTCGGGTGACTACTGCCTTCTTTGGTACGGTTCTAGTGGAACTGGTGGGGGAAGGAGGTACATCATGTATAAGCCCTGCTCTGATGGCCAACTCAACCTTTACAGCTTTGTTGATGACTTTAGCAAAGTTGCTCTGTGAGGCAGTCAGGAGCATTAGCTAGTAGGTGGGACCCAATGTCCTTAAAAAGGTGGATATCATGTCCTCTTCGAACATAGGGTATTTCATGTTGGAGGTTCTCAATTTCCACCTATAAGCAAAGTCCTTAATATTCTCCCCTGTGAAGGGTTTCATTCCTTCTACCTCTTCCCTAGTTGGCAACATCTCAAGGTTAAACCTGAAGTGGTTGGGGATGACCATGTCAAGGCCCTCTACATGCTGATATTGGTCTTGTCCTGGCTTACCATCCATTTCCCTGCATTCTTCTCCAAGCTTTGGCCAAACATTTGCTCTAAGAAGCGGTCATCATGTCCCCATTGGAACATAACGTTGCAATACTTACGCAAGTGCATCCTAGGGTAGGTGGTACCATCATACTTCTCAATATTTGGCATTTGAAAGTTTGGTGGTAATACACCCCTAGGGTGGATACAGAGATCCTCAAAATCTATAGACATGAGAAACTACCCTTCTTTCATCAATTCCACTTCTACTATGAGCTTAGCCAACCTTACACTAGTTTCATCCTCTTTGGGAAGGGTAGCAACCTTCTTCCCTTTCCTGCTTGATACCGACAGCCCATACTGTTCCTCTTAAGTCAAACAAGGAGCAGTGTTCTGGCTGCAAGTGTGTGGTAGTTCGAAGCAGGGCTATGACATAGATGGGACCTTGCCCGTGGGATTGACCGAAAGTATCAGAAGATGGTTGCTCAAAAATTGTACCTTGGTTATGAGGTCCTCCTTGCTTTCTCAAACTTGGTGAGTGTGGGGATTTGAGGCTGCTCATTGGTGTTAGGTTGGCTGTGGGGTCGTAAAGAAGCTTAGGGTGGTGAGGAGGAAAAACCATGTATAGGGGTGGCTGTCCAACCATGCAGGGATATGAAGTTCCCCATCATTCGCTCTATTTCAAACTTATACCTATCTGAGAGGATGTCTTCAGGACCCATCCTGCTGGGAGGTGGGTTTCTTAAGGATACCTCTGGATGGGTAAGAGATGTGGTGCCTGTTGTAGGTGAAGGCATCAATTTGTTGACCATAGCTTCGCTAAGTTGTTCATTCTTCTTCTGCAGTCGAGTCTTTAGGAGAGCTATTGTAACTTGTTTGATTGGGTTAAGAGAAGGGATTTATAATTATTTTTTTGCAGGGTTCATTCTTTACATTCATTTATATTTAATAGCCAAATGAATTTAACAAGTGCAAATGTCGTACAAGTGAATTCATGTCCTTATATTAACAACAAGATCTTTTGGAGAAAAAAATTTATACATATATATACCAGGAACAGTTACAAAAAGGAGGGGTTATTTGCCCCAATACATCATAAATGAAAGCATAAGAAGTAATCTAAAGATCAGGAGACACTAGAGGTAGTGGTGGAGGTGGCACTGGTTTGTAGCCTAAGGAGAATATTTGTTTTCCCAACTCATGAACCCATGACTATATCCACTGATCTTGTATGAAGGTCATGTTGTTACTACACCTCATCTTGACTCCCAAATCATCATGGGAGCTCCTACTATCATTGAGATCACTTTTCAAGGAGAGGATGAGCTCAATCTAGGTCTCATTCCAATGTTGAGTGAAATGCATAGATGCGATGCAATCTCCAAGGCAACCTTGGTTTGGGCATGTAAGGCTTGCTCTTTGGCTAAATCTAATAGTGCTTGCTCATACTCCACCTGAGTGTGAGAAGGTTTTGTATGTGATCTAGATAATGACTCATTGCATGGCCTCTTGTTCAAGGAAGGGGATGTGTTGGGGGTATTGAGTTGTATAAGAGGTTTTTCCAATGCTCATAAGATGATGTCATGGTTTGCACTTTTGTAGATATAAGTGGTGAATGCCAGGCAGCCTTGGTATGCAAGTTCTCCCATAACGTGGTCAAGAGAGATCATATCTGAGTAGGTGTATGGCGGTCAAGTTTGAAGATATCTCCAAAGGCCGTAGGAAAATCAAAAAGATCTTGTCTAAGGAAAAATTGTCGAAGGACGCATATGGGTACATAGGGAGTGCTCTGAAAAACCCCTGTAATGACCATGTATATGGGATCCTCTGTTGACAGAAGTGGGTAATGTGATTTATGCAGCTTGACCAGCCAAGTGATATGTTCAGGGAGCATACTAGATAGTAGACTCTGATAATCGGATGTTGTGGCTTTAACTAGCAAAGGTCAACATGTATCTGTATTGGAGTCAAATCATGAGACACATAGATCGGAAAAGATGAAAGAGTAGTCACATGTTCCCATATCTAGGTTTGCAAGAAAGTCAGACAACCGTATAACTAACCTCGACAATGTTGAGCACAATGAGAGAGACTAGAAATAGTCTTGGATATGATCATGAATGCAAAGGTATTCTTCTGTAAATGTTTCCCCAAGATATCGAGGAGGACGTCATTAATGTGATGATGGTTGTGTGACAACAAAAGTTATCCTAAGGTAACCAAAGTAAATGCTTTGAATTTGGTTGGGTCAACAAAATCACCAGCTTTCTTCTAACTTCTTTCCAATAAAAGGTTGAAAGGGCAATGTACATATTCCCCTAAAGCTTCCTTATGAAGGGAAGCTTTAGAGATGCCAATGCATGGAAGTCTTTGAGATAGCTAGGCTTGTGTGTCGGGATCATGGCACTAACACCAAGAATATGCTCCTAGTTTAAGAAGGATTCAAGCTCTTCTATAGTGGGTGTAAGTTATTGTTCTCCGAAATGGAAAACCATGGATAAAGGGTCTCAAAATGAAGTGGGAGCCTTTAACAGTGGCTAATCCAAATTGATTTATGCCAATGTCAATGTTGCTCCAAACCGGCTCTGGTTCCTCCAAATTTTTAGCTCTCAAGGGGAAGGGCAATTAGGGTATTTACAAAATTTACAGAGGTCGTAGAGTATGATTCCAAGTGTATAGATCTGTGATCCATGTCTATAAACACAAGCATGAACAAAGGGTTAAAAATGTCATTTTACAATTGAAAGCAATATTCTGCAAAGATTAACCCTATCACTTGAATTCTACTCTAACACTTTATTTTAATTCAATTAACATTTAGGCGTTGAGTGTACAATCAAGCGTTGGAATGGTTATAGGAAAAAAAGTCTAACGCCTTAATTTGGTGTCAACACCTGAATTTAATTGAATTAAAATTTAGGTGTTGAGGGCACGATTAGGCATTGAGAGCATACAAGTTTTTTAAATAGCCGCAAATGTGCCTTTGTCTATTGTGTTGTCGCTTTCCATATTTCCATTATAGAACGAGGGAGAAATTTTAAGAAGCCTTCCTCCTCTCTTTCGTTTCCAAAATTCTAAAAACAAAACATTTTTCAACCATGAGTCGGGGTGGATCAAGTCGACACTTCTCGCTCCTTTCCGTACAAGAGATGGCATTATGGAAGAATCCAGTGGCAGATGAGGTGAATTTTTGATTTATTGATAAATTTTTCATATTTCAATGAGTTTTTCAAGTTCTTTAGGATTTTATTTAAGATTTTATGAGTTCTTTTTTATTATTTGCAAACTTGTTGAATTTCCTTGAATTTTTTAATGTTAAATTAATTTTGAATAAATGGGTTTTGTATAAATTTGTATTTTAGAATAATCTGGGAAATATTTTAATGGTTTTAACAATTTTCGGATTTTTCCAATGCTTGAAAGTAATAGCCCTAAATAATAGGCGTAACGCCTGAATTTTCAGCCTTTTAAAAATCAAGCGTTGGCCTAAATTTTAGGTGTTAGGAAAAGTTTAAAGCATTAAGCCTAAGATTAAAGTTGCATTATTTTGAAATTTTTTGTTTCTTTCGGTTTAATTTGGGCTTCCCTTTTTGTTTGGACGTTGTTTAACATGTTTTCATGTATTTCATTTTACAGATTAAAGCGAGGGTAGAGAGACACAGGTCATAGTCTAAGGTCAAGGCCTTGTGGGAGCGTATGTGCTCCAAGGTCCAAGACAGTGTGGACTAAGTTTTGGGCCTTTTTTGAGCTTGAATGTGTTGAAAGCAGACAAAGCTCTAATGATGGCACTTGCTGAGAGATGGTCACTGATCACTTGGACCTTCCACCTACCCATGGGAGAGATTAGCCTACCTCCCATCGATCTTTTAATGATGGCTGGGCTTTCGATGGATGGTACATCCCCACCTTCCACTGGTGATGCTGACGCGGAGTTAGTGGCAAGATGTATAAGTCCATAATACGTGGAGTACGATAAGGGTTCAAAGGGTGTCCAACCTTCTTGGTTGGAGAAGGTGTATGTTTGGTGATGGAAAATAGTTTTGAGGCTGAGATAGTCTTCTCTACCCCCACATTCTTTCTCTACATGTTGACCCGATCCACTTTTGTGGGAAGAGTGATCTGGTGTACTTCTACCTGCTGCCCGCACTCGAGGATTTGGGCCGTGTGGGAACTTACAGTTTGGGTAGATCCGCCCTCGGGTGGATGTACACCAATATGAGCGAGATCTTAGCTGGGCAGGGCCCTCATGCCTTCTTGGGTCTATACTTCCTTTGGGAGGTATAACTTATCATAACTTTTGTTATTATTATTATTTTTTTGTTATGTTTTGCTTATTCTTTTGTTTGTATGCCATTTAACTTTAGGCTTCTTCCTTTTTGCAGGTGTGGTGCTATAAGCACTTTCCACCTTTGGCTCCCGCATAAAGGAATGAGGAGGTGTTTCCCTTTCCTTACGTGGCAAGGTGGAAGGTCTCAAACACCCACCACAAGGTCCGTAAGTCCATCTCTATCTTTGGTCAAGACCTAGACCTCTTGACAGCTGCTCAGGTAAGTACGCAAACTTTTGTACTTATTTAATTGTTTATTCACTTTTAAAAATCATATTCTAAATTTTATTGTGTCTTATGCAAGTTAAGTAGCATCCCTAGACTAGGTGGGTCTTAGAGAGGGATGCAGCTCTTGTCTATACCTCGGCTTGGACCTGGTCTCATCAGTGGATCGTACTGATAGCCATTGATGAGATTACCATGTACCTCGGGGAGAGGTGTTGGCGTCAGGTAGGCGTGGGAGTGGAGGACGTTTGTGGTCCCACACTTACCCCCTCGGGTTATTGATACTGAGGGTGAGGTTGGGAGAGGCGAGATAGGCATTAATGCCTCGATCTTCTTAGATTGGGTAGGGATTTCAACGAGTGGTGGGCTACTCAGTCTTACGGGCCCTTAGGTGGCCCCATTGAGCCCTAGGTGATTTTTTTTTATAAAGCCTTTTGTTATATTTCTTTCATTTGCTTTTAAAACATATGATGATGGTTTATTTATTTGACTTTATCAAGAGTCAGCCCACAAACGAACCCGCACCTCCTACCACAAGGGGAAGGAAGAAAGGCTCTTGTAGTTAAGCCTAATCCAGTAGAAGTGATACCCGAGGTGGTGGTAGTGACCGACCTTAAGGGTAGAGTGACTGAGAAGCCTTTACCCGATACGGAGATTCTCGAGGGGTGGATGCCTCCAGAGACTATGACCTAGGTATGACTTAATTTATGTTAATAATATTTCTTTGTTAAAATTGTGAATTTTAAGATGTTTGACAAAGTTGTGTACTTATTATAGGTTTTGAGGGAGGTGTACTTAAGTGCCCTCTGTAAGTTGGCTAAGTGCTTTGCCTTGGTAGAGCAAAAGCACTAGGCTCGTCTAATAGAGGTCTCAGCCCTGAAGGAAGGGCAGAAGAAAGAGGTCTAGGAGGTATCAAATAGAAAACTAGTTTTCTTTTTCAACAAAATTCCTTGTTTGATTTAAACATTGTCTTTAAATTTTTTTGCAGTTGTTGAAGTAAATCCCTATTCCTAGGGATGGAGGTAGTGGTGAAGGAGACACTAAGATGCCCTCTATGTCTATTGAGGTTAAGCCAAAGGTACACACAAACTTGGTGCCCAGTGGTATTGTGGACGTGGATCCTCTCCAAGCATATGAAAGTTCATTCAAGAATGGCCTGGGAGAGGGCATTTCCCATTCCCATGGTGATGACACTGTCCTCTTTGGAGCAAGCCACTCATACTCCCAAAAGAAGAAACATATGGGGAGGAAGGGGACCATAGAGCAGGTGGACAATGGCTCTGATGATTGATCTGGACAGATTGGATTCTTTTTTTTTAAGAGAGAGAGAGAGAGAGAGATAGTTAGACATTTTGGTTATTTGTAATGTACTTATTATTTCATCTTTAAATGACTTGGATGTGAATATTTATTTACTTTTATGAAATGGTTTATATTTACTTCATTTGTGGAATGTCTATACAATCTATGCATTCGCATTATGTATATTAGGCAAAAGAGGTGAGATATATCCAAACTTAGATAAGAAAGTAAAAAACCGGACTAAGTTATTTGAAAAATAAGTTTGAACTAGTTTTAAAAAAAAAAAGGACATGAATTCCTAGTTCTTTCAATCAATCATGTAAGCAAACATTTGAAATCCAACAAACAATTCCTAAAGCTAGACCTCTAAGCTATTGAGTGTAAGCTAATCAACTCTAACCAGAAAATGACTACATATGCATGCTTCTTTGAGATTCTAAAAGACAAGTGTACCAGTCTAAACAGCTCCCCAAAAAAGATTAGATAATGGGATGATAACTAGTTTGGGTAACTCAGACTGGCCATGCTGATGTAGCAGCCACTGCTCAGAAGTTGTTCCCATCCTATGTAGTGATCCAATTTCAGTCCATTGATAGGTAATGACCTATATAGGGTAAAATGAAAGTGATGTATTGGTGCAATGTCATGTCCTCAGACTCATTTTGTGCAAAATGTGAAAAATAACAAAGATGTATTTATACAAGTTGTTCAAGGGTGATTTTAGTCCACTAACTAATTCAAGTTGTCCTAAACTAAAGTCAACATGTGTTTCTAACTAAAGCACAAAAATTTTAAATAAATGTTAATGATGGAGTGTCATCCTAACTAACTAATGGAGTGGCCTGAGTCCAATCCAAAGCAATGTAGACATGTTGAAAGCAAGTAGGCATGTGAGCAATGTAGGCATGTGTTCATGAATATAAGCAATGAAAATCATATATTTAACATAATTCAAAAATATGTATATGTAGAGATCAAAGAATCCCCAGTAGAGTCACCATCCTATGGACATTGGGGTCCGAGGGGTTTCTGATTCCCCCGTCCATCTGTGGTTTTCGAGCCAAACTTCAACTCGACACCGGATGCGTGAGGGCTGATAACCCTTGAGTTAGGCTTTTCTGGGAGCCGCCACCAACTCGGGGTTAACCGGTGGAGATGGACATCAGTTCTCCTCTTTGGGGGAAGAAGAGAAGTCTAAACCCGTAGGTCTAGGGGTTTAACTCCTAAAAATGGTCTGAGTCCTTGAGATTAAGGGTAAGTTGTTTAGTTGCATTTAAGGAATGTGTTAGGCACCAAATACCCACCTCATTAGGGCGGTTTCTCTGATTCATACATATTTTGAATTATGTTAAAGTCCATGCTTGTGAAA
>JAOXJP010191415.1:0-12248 GCA_025762735.1 Platanus orientalis | reverse complement strand
AGTTCAAGAAAGATGTTTATGTTGCTGCTCTTTTTCAACATTCGATAAACAAAGGGCTCAGATGTCTTGAATTTGGTGTCTTAAGACATCAAATGCATGCAATTATCTTGATTTAAGAAATTCTAGCTGAGAGCCCAATCACGGTAGCAATGTTTGAAAAACTAAGAACGAACAAAACCTAGGATATTGTTTGACAAAGTGTAATGTTCATTTACTAGAAAATCTTCTTCGGTCTTCTAAATCTCATAGGCAAGGATGCTATTCAGAATTAGAAATCTCAGAGGCACCTTATTGGTAGTGGATTCTGATGACATATGGTTAGAGAGAAGAAGCCCAAGGCTCTACATGTTGCTATCACAAACATAGCTCAATTGGATCGACTTCAGATCTGCACTCATGAGTAAAAAATCTCATTTCCTACTTTCATGAAATTTTGCTCATTGTCTCCTCTTCCAAGGAAGCCGCTCCTCTATGCTAAGGGGGAATTAGAACCATTAACTTTTGATCCATGAGTAAATAAAGTAGTAATGCAGAAAGTCTGACCTTACCGTATGAGGTATAGACTTGAGAGCTCAGTTGTTGACTAATGAAATTCTCCTTAAGTTATACAATGGTCTTATTTTTTCAATACCCATTTTGAACAATTCTCGACTTTGCATATCATAAACCTTGAAAGTGATGGGAAGTTTGGAGCCCTAATTATATATAATGTTGAAGGAGGCCGTAACAATTGTATCATCTTGTACTTTCTGTTTTTCGATCATAGTGAAAAATCGCAACGACTCTGTGGACGTAGTCTAAGTTGGGTGAACCACGTAAATATGGTATTTTTCTGTGTTTTGTTCTTTGTTCTTGATCTTTATTTTGCTTCGTTTTGCTTTCTTACAATCCTGGGATTAGGGTAAATCCCTAACAGATTCAACCCTGAGGCCTTCAAGGTATGTTCATTCTTTCCATGTTTGGTACATTGAGATCATTAAGCATAACGGTCGCAATTTGGTAGCTTAGCAGATACAAGCTCCTCTTCTTTTGAGAGTATTTAGACCTCTACAACACACAGCACCCAAGCGAGAAATAACATCAGGAGGGTATTTCTCGCTCTGGCCAAGCAAAAAATAATTCAGGATGTTTGAATAATTAAATTCACCCGTTATTAACCATAATGCTTAAGCTTAGGATCCACAGCGATATGAATTATCTCTGGTTGGGCTGAATTATGCCAACGTCCAATCGATGCGTGATTATTAAGGGTGGGCATGGGCTGGCCAGCCCGAGCCTGGCCAGAGCTCTGAAAATTAGCACGAAAAAGCCCATCCTAAGCTAGGCCCGACAAGGGCCCAGGCTCTAGCTTACCTCCCCCCAGCCCGGGCTAAATATTAATATAATTGGTAAGAATTGCAAAAGGTCTTGAGTTTGATTCTCAATTAAATCAATGTTTTTTATTGTAAACAATTCACAGATTTTAAATATATAATTTTGCAAACCTTTTAAAATTGAAAATATCTCAGCTCTTTTGGTTAAAGCATCTGTTTATTATAAATAGGCCTTGGGTTCCAGTCTTACTCTCACTATGAGCATTATTTGAAACTGATGGCCCGGACCCAAGCCTAATAAAATAAATAGGGTCGAGTTTGGGCCTAAATATTAAAATAATTTCAGGTCCACCAGTCTTAGCCCGAGCCCATAGCTTAATATACTGGGCTTAGGCCCAGGCCTACCATGGTCCGAGTCTGGTCCATTCCCGGCGCCGATCATATGCTTGACGAAGGATGACATAAGCGTCCTTCATTGAAAATACTTTTGCAACAAATTTGTTAACCTAATGCTTTTCCAGGCTAAGAGCCTACGAGGATCACAAGAAATTGTCCGGTCTAACGGAAAGGTAGCTTGGATTCTATCCAGCGAAAAGGTGTCCCGCATCAATCAAGCACCAATTTTGTGCTGACATGTGGTGAAAAGATTATTTTACCATGAGTTTAAGGATGCGATTCACTTTTTTGTCACATGTTAGCACAAAATTGGTGCTTATTGATGCTGGACACCTTTTTGCTGTAGATGATCCCTGGTACCAGTAAGGAGCTGGAAAAGGCATTAATACACCGAGTGTAGGCACGTATGTGTGAACCTGGGAAGGAATTCAAATTATCTCCACTGTAACTGGAGATATATCACGCCAGTACAAATCCGGCACTCGATAAAGGGTATTTTGGTAAATATATATTTTTTAACACACTCTCTCTCTCTCTCTCTCTCTCTCTCTCTCTCTCTCTCTCTCTCTCTCTCTCTCTCTACCTTTGTATATTCACCAAGACAAAGATCTGTTAAGCATCATGTCATGCATTGATTGGTGATGGTGTGATATATCACCAGTTAAATTGGATATAATTTTAACTCACGGCAAAATGCTTATTATAACAAAAAATTTGGCAAGACATTTTTTGAGACAATATTTATTTATATATAATCCTTTGTTCCATAGCCCTGGGTTATTTACAACTAGTCAATTAAGAATTCTCAAAAGTAATAGTACTAGCAATGCATCGAAGATGTGATAATAGATTCTCCCTAAGTTGCCATAATTATAGAAAACAAACATATTGATGACAAGGAACACATTTTTTAATCGAAATAAATGGTGTCTAGATGTCATATGAAAAAAAAATGGGTAAAAGTTAAAAGAAATTTCAAATTCCCAGCCATTTATTTCAAATGATGTCCTTTGGTGTCTGGACAGGGAGAATCTGCTCCTCTTATCCTCTACTCCTCTCTGCACCCTGTCAGGAGGGGGCACATCAGCACGACAAGTGAAATGCACCCCCCAAAAAAGTGAAAATTACTTGTCGGTGCTGATGTACCCTCCCCCTGACAGGGTGCAGAGAAGAGCACAGACTAAGAGGAGCGGATACAATCCACTCTCTTGGACAGGACATTTGCTCCCATTTTTTATATGTTACTAATACTTAATACTTGCTCCACTGTTATGTCCAAGCCCGGCAAAGGAAGAGTTACGAGAAAAATAATGTGCTGATTCGGGTGGGGCATATCATAAATAAACCGAAAGGATGTTACATGGGGCCCACACCCCCTGTGAGAGGACTCACGGTACATCCTGGAGAGAACATCCTTTCACATAAATAAAAAATCTTTTCGCATACTAGGGCAGATGTTCTGTCCAGGATGATGTCCAGGACACCATGGGGCTTCACAAGGAATAAAATGGGCTGGACTTTAAAATTTTATGAAAGTCCCACCCATTTTATTCGATTTGAAGCCCCATGGTGTCTTGAACACCATCATGGACAGGTAAATCCTGGACAGAACATCTTTTCCGTTCACAAAAATAAAAGAGAAAAATTGGGACCATTCCATTTTAAGAAGAAAACACCTACACCCGAATTTCACAGCTTTGGGTCCACTATCTTGTTCACTATGTTCCTCCCCTGCAGGTAAAACAATTTGCAGTTTGTTTTTATCCTCCCTAGTGTTTTCGGTTTGATGGGGAAAAAAGGTCTCTAACGTATGGCAAGATCTTGGGTTTGCAGCAAAGACCAGTAGTCTGAGCCCTTAAAAAATTGCCACGTATCTTGATAAGAACATTGGGAGCCACCATTGGATGAGCCCCAATTAAGAAATCAAGGAGACAAAAGTCAGCTTAGGTGATCCTAACAAAAAATTCTTTTTTTTTTTTTTTTGTATTTATTTGACTGGTGAAAGACAAATTCAGTAGAACTTCAAAAAGACCCAGAAAGTAACCATCTGGTCTTGCTGATATTTAGTGCAACCATCTTTTAGGTAAGACACATCCAACCGTATTCCCCAGATCCTCTGAACATGAGAACCCCTAACCACTGACAAGGTGGGATTAAAACTTCTCGATCACCAATCTTGGACTTAGTTGTTGAAGCTCCCTTGGGCTTGGCCCACATTGGGTCTCTTTTTTTTTTTTCTTTTTTGGTTAAGTATTCTGCTAACGAGAATAGTTAGTTATTGATTATCTCATAACAATAATTCTAGAAACTATAAATTGTGTTAGAAAGTTTTGAGGCACTGATCTTGGGCTTAGCTGCCAAGCCCATGTTGCATAGCACCAAATATGCCCAGTCCATCAGCACCTCAGGGAAAAAGAAGTCCATGTTAAGTTCCATGTCAATAGTGTGCCTCGGAGAACACTATGTACGGTTACCAATTTTCATTATTATTAGAAGCAAATCAGTTACAATACCTAACAATAATCAATATCATATTCATGGTCCATGGCCCTACCTAAAACCCAGTTGTTGACCTGAATACAGCTTAACCGACCCAATTGTTGATCGTCTTTTCAATAATTAAATGACCATAACCTGCTTTGTTGATCATCCAACAAAAAACTTGCTTTGAGACACTAGTAACCCCATTTAGAGGGTCCAGAGCTGAGAAGGATCCCTCTGATGGAAAGCTAGCTAGCCAACAAGCTTCGTGCAGCCAGGCATCGATAAAATGTTGCTCAATTGGAGGTTCATAGTTCAAATTTTACAGCATTTACATTTCTCCAATCTGTTGGTTGCCCATTTCTTACCCAGCGAATCTCATTAACATGACTCGGACAAGTATACAATCACTGAGAAACAAAATTCAGGGATGTAGAGAGAATTACAAAGTACCATATCTGCTAGCTCACATACTGTTTCTCTAGAAGGCTTGCACAGAAAGCCAAGTCAAAACGTTCCTCAGGGGGGTCTCCAATGCAGTCGAAGACTGCATCTGCATTCAAGAAGTCCTCGTCAGCTGTGTACCTGCAACCAACCATATAAAAGTGAAATGTGATTATGGATTAAGCCACTAATAATCAACTAATGTTCTATACAATATGTCAGAATTTCCCAATCCAGTTGGAAGGTTACAAGCTTGCGATCATATAAATCACAAGGATGCCTGACTTTGGGAGTTCTCTTAGGTGGGACTTTGGTAGGCCCTCAATTGCTCCACATATGTGCCCAATTTATAAACTAATGCTTTTAGATGATAATTACAATCTACAAAGACTGATAGTATAGGTTTAACTTATTAGAAAAAGAGAATCAACTCACCCGCTTTTTGTTATTATGCACTTCATTCCAGCAGCTTTGGCAGCTGCAAGACCTATGGCACTGTCCTCTACCACAACACAACTGTAGAGAATGAAGAAATATATTAAGACTTTGATTCCTCAAAGTAAATGAAGTCCATAAATCCCTCTGAGAAGTTCAGCCAAAAAGTTTTTAAAATACGAGTTAATAATAAGATAAATACATCCAGACATGTGTTTGTGTGTTGTGTGTGTGTGCATGTGCCAACCAAAAAAGAAAATTACACTAAGAAGGGCACACAAGTCAGTGATGTGTCTTTAGCACAACAAAAGAAATTATTTACCTTTTTTTTTCTCACTTTCTTTCAGCCACTTATACTGTAAATAAGCTTGGTCACTTTTTTTTTTTTTTAAATCTTATTAACTTACATAAGTAAGCTAATACAATAAAACAATGCAATAAAGTCATATATGGAAAATAATCAAATAAAAATATATAAAAGTAATACTACTCATATAGCCTCTCTCTTACTATATCAAGTCAATTTAATAAATATATCAGCATATTGGTTTTGTCAGAAAAAGTGTACAGAGCACCTTGCGCCTCTAACAACAACAAACAAATAATATGCAAGATAAGTAACTTATATTTTCTGAGAGAGAAACAATTGAAAAGAATAAAAACAAATGGAGACATTAATCATTGATTTCACCAAATGATTTAATGAATCTAAGTAATATTTTGACTATTTTCTAGCTTCATCAGAAAAAATCCAAAATTATATCTTATCTCATTTTTTTTTTTTTTTTGGGTAGGATCTTTGTCTCATTTTGGTTATTATTATACAATGTCAATCCACTTCTGCATATTATCAAGCAGTACCTTGATGGTTCAACACCCAGAGTGCTGGCTGCTAATAGATAGATGGCCTGTCAAGAATAAGGGAGGTTAGCTACCTTTAAGCATTCAAATATTCAAGATATAAATCACCAATAAAATCACCTTTATATTTCTACACTGTCAAAGGGAAAGCAGAATTATGAAGAAACTCTAAAATCAGTAGACACTACTAAATAACAGACACAAACAAAGTAAAGAATATACTGGATCGGGCTTTTTTCGAGGAACCACATCTCCTGCAAATATATCGATCTTCTTTGCACAGTCAGGACCCAACAAACAGAAAACTATAGCAGAGACCTGAGATCAGCATGTAAATTGCAGTTGTTAAAACGAAAACTGGACTAAACCATCAGTTTTATATAATTCTCCAAAGAACCGACTTTATCAGATGAAGATTAAGATTGAACTCTTGGTCGGTTGATTGTCACTAGAAATATGAACAGGTTAAAATATGATAATATCCAAGAAAAAACATACAGAAGAATGTACCTTTTGTACATCTTATCCAATAAGACCCCTTTATGTCACTTGTCACTCTCTTATACAATTCTTCATTCATGTTTTGCAAAGGCTTAATGTTATATAGTTCAAATTAAAATCCACAGCGATGCATCATGCAATCCAGGTATAGTGTGTGTTTCCATGGTAATGTCATTTTAAACATTCTTGCCTATGACACTCCTACAGCTTTGGACTGAACCTTATCCACACATCACCCTCATGTGCATATGCTTCAGGTACAAGCAATTAAAATTGTAGGACCTTATTATGCTTACCGCCTTCTCATTCGAAGTACTGCAAACGGCAACTTTGACTCCTTTTGTCAAGGCTTGATCAATCAGCCTGTACCAAACCACAAGTAAAGAAAATTACCAAATCAGACAGCTGGAGTTGTAGAAATGATTTTGAATAAAAATTTAACAGTACAACTTCAAACATGTAGAATCAAAAACGTTGATGGACCATTTAATTTATATCATCAAGACCATCCAAATAATGAAAAATCCAATGAGAACTTTATGTAAAAATATGCCAAAATCCCACACCAAATATGTTGAATCCAAAATCCTACGTAAGTTTCTACCTCCCAAGTTCCTGAATATCTTTGAATCTGAATGATAAATACTGAAATGTGCCACGACATGCACAAGTAGACTTGCTTGAGTAATCAGAAATAACAATTCTTTACCAATCTTTTCAATTGAGTGTATCTCTTAGATATCTGTTTACTCATCCTTTACCTATTATCATGATAGGTGGCTTGCTTTTGCGCAGAACAAAGAAAGCCTATGAAGCAATAGATTTTTTGTGATGTTTGAAAATTAATTAGATAGAAATGGATTACAGAAATAGAAGGTCAAGGTTGAACATTTGAATCATTATTTGACATGAGGATGGGAATGAATGCTTCGGTCATATGCTAGCACCTATCCACTATATTCCCAACATATTGATGTGAAAAATATAATTGACAGGAAATGGGTTCAACTTCCTTTACAATTTAAGGTAAATTTAAAATGAACCATATTCCCAGGTTTTAACCACAACAATAAGAAGAGAGAGCTCAAGTAACTGACTTTGCAACACCAGGCCGAAGGGGAAGCAACTTCTTCTCAATAAGGGCCATAAACAATTCTGTCTTTCTTTTGTGAAGTGAAGCTATGAATTCCTTTCTTTCTTCTTCACTCTTTGGGGCTTTCGCTGGCCAGCCAGTCTTGTTAAAGTAAGCTGTCATCCTAAAAGAACCAGAATGGATCAACAACTAATTCATCTCAAGAGTTACTTATATAAAGAAAATGAAAAGTTGAGTTCAAAAACATCTGCCTAACTAAGAAAAACCAATCTCTTTTTGGATACAAATCTTCGAACTTTATAAGTCGTATGAAAAGTTGAGTGAATGAACTCAAAACTTTTGGAAGATTTCCGAGAGACTTACATTAATTGAAGGAAAAGGAGAAACAAAGTCTCTACAGGGACTTTACCTCTCTTTTCCACCCCCAATTTTGAGCAATTCGCCATACAAATCCACATCCCAGCTTACACCCAACTCCCTCTGTGTGATCATTTACGGTAAGGCAATGTTATGATTTAATTTTCTTTAAAAAATTATTTAAAAAAAAAAACTGGCAAAATTTGACAATAAATATCAACGAAAGAATGAAGTGATAAAGAACTATTACTACCAATAAGAACCCTTTCCCCATCATATGAAGAACAAATGGAACAAAATTTTGCTAGGTGAATCATCCCAGCTCAAGACTAGTCTCCAATAAAACCAACTCGAGGAATGTACAGTTCAAAATAAACGTCGAAACTCCAAATTACACAAAAACAATCCAAATGTCGTGGAAATTGAAGCAAAACAAAAAAACACAATTTGCATTAAAGATCCATAGCCCGCACTAGAAAATATTCAAATTTCCCATGTCACATGAAGATTGAGATAAATTTATCCAAATTAGGGGGAGAAAAAAAAATCCCTTCACAATAACAAATGAATAAAACCCAGACCCAATTCAATAAAAAGAAAAAGAAACTATAACAGTTATTAATTTATTGAAATTTACAAGAAACGACCAGAGTCAGATTCCAACAAAACAAATAGAGATGGAGAGAGCAAGTGATCCTACTTCAGCGAAAGTATCATTGAAAGAAACCCGATGACCATCCTTTTCCGTGTCGACGAGCACTCCATCACAATCGAAAAGGAGAGCTGAAGGAAGAGAAGACGATGTAGAACAGGTCACGCTCTTGCGTGTGCTCAAGGGCGTGGTTCTACTTCTACTTCTACTTATACCTCTCCTTCTCAGAGAAGAATAGAAGCTCCTCTCATGGCCGCGAGGGTTAGAAGCGGGTATCTGTGTTAGAGATACTAGAGTAGCTGCAGGAGATACAGAGCTTCTCGTCCGAATACGAATCATGGAAACTGAGAACGAAGAAGGAGAGACGACCAGGGAAGTTGCAGAAGCCATTAGAGACCCTACAGAGAATCTGAAACCCCAAACACACTCGGTTTTGGCTTTGTACTTTATAACGGCTTCATATCCAACTTATCCTCCAACCCGCCACAAATAACAATGGATGCGTATTGCGCACGCTGGCGCAATTTTGTGTTTCCATACTAGACGATAATAACCGTAGGAAGTTTACTGATGAAAGGATTGCAAGTAGGGATGCAAATAAACTGGATATGATCCGGATACTGGTATATCCTTATTTGGTTCATTTATATTTGGATTTTTTTTAAATGATCAGATATTTAATCAAATAGGATACACATGTGTTTGTATTCGTATCCGTTAAATTAGTTGAATATCATATACGAATATGAATTATTCAATTTAAAAACTCATTAAGTTAGGTTAATATATTCATATCCTTAGGTTAGACAATGGGTTAGGGTTAATGTTAAAAGTATTTATAATATGACACAACCTACAAAATAATGCACAATAAAGTAACATAACCTACACAGTATTGTAATATGAGTATTAATTTAAACTAGTAATTAGGAATAAAATATCTAATAACCTACAGTGTTTATATATATATATATATGAACATAAACGAATATGGATATTTAGTTAGAAATGAATTATATGTATCCATAGTCGGTTTATTTATAAGAAGATATTTTCTAAATGAACGGATATTTAATCAAATTGGATACATATATGTTCATATTTGATTTATAATTAATTTAAAGTAGTCATCGGGAATAAAATATATAATAACCTATAGTGTTTATGTATATATTTATATTATATACATATATAAACAAATACGGATATTTAGTTGGAGCGGACGTGTGTGTCCGTATTTCGTTTATTTATAATCGGATATTTTCTAAACAAACAAATATTTAATCAAATTGGATACATATATGTTCATATTTGCTTTATATGGACACAAATATGAACCAAATATGGATAATAATCGGATATTTGCATCCCTACTTGCAGGTATATGTCTCATCCACCATGCAAATGTCTCATCCACCATCTAGAAATCACACCACGTCTTGAGTTTGAGTCACAAAGAGGTCAACTTGTAGAAAGAGCAACATGGATAAGGGTGAGAGCCAACACAATATTGAAAAGAGCTACTTGAAACAAAGTGAAAACTACCATAAGGTGGAAAGGGCTAATTAGATGTGAGGTTAGAGTGAATGCTGCCACGGTCAGAGTGGGTAAAGCAGATTTCTTACAGCGAAATAAGTGTACAATGAACTTGCACCAAGCGTTGGTGATACAGAGCAAAAAAAGTGAAAAAACACTAAGAATTTGGTGCAAGAAGTTGTGGTTCACTCTTTTCTATCACGTGTTGTCTAATGCCTGGCACAAGACAATTGTAAAAAAATCTACTTTATAAAGTGGGTCATCATGTCATCAGTTGTTGAGTGTGGTGGAGTGTTACTATCCCAATAGTTTTAAGGGTTTAGCCTAATATGTTTCAAGAGTCCTTGAGCTTTTGACATATGGGTTATGTTAAGATATTTTAATCTCGGGTAGTGTGTTTGTCACTTTGGGACAAGCCCATTCCTTTAACCTTTACCCCTTTCATGAATGACCTTGGAAGCCCAATAGCACTTTTATGTTGTCGCCTCTCTTTACAATCCATTTTGAGCAACTCTACTTAACCCGTCAATCTTTGGTCTTCGTAAAACACCAAATGATGAAATCTCTGCACTGCACACCTACCGCAAGTCAGGAACAATGTACGATGGCATTGACCACCTTAAAACTCATATCACGAAGGAGCCCCGTATTACAAAGACATTTTCACGAAGAGACACCTGCATTGCGAAGAGCCTACTCGCGGTGACATGTATCATTGTGAAGGATGAGAAAATCTCAGATTCATTTTTTATATAAAGAGAGTATGTTGAGCATGAAAACATGTGTGAAAGTCTTAGAGTTTAAGTATTGTTGGAACGAAGAGTTAGTTTAAGAAGAGGAAAAAGAAGAAGGCCCAAGCCTTTTGTTCTCAGAGCTCTATTTTAAAGAAGCAGACCATCCTCAAATGCATCCCTCCTTCTCCAACTCTTGCTCTATTCCTTGTGAAGTTCTTAAGTCTCAACTTCTTCCATGAGTAGAGTGTGTTTGAGACCTAAAACTTGAACATTTCTTTGAACCAACCATCTTCTTGAAGGGGTTAGTTTGGTTCTTGGAAGAACACCTCATTTAAGACTTAAAAATCTCCTTGAGAGAAACACCATTCTCATTGTGTAGAATAAACTTTGGTTGATGTGTTCCTAGAAGTGTTATGTTATCTAGATTTTGTTAAAATCTAAGAATTACTAAAACTATCATATAAGACCACGAGCTTTAAGAAATGACAATGTTTATTCATTTTGTGGGAGAATGCGACTCAATAGCAAGACAATGGTTCTATCTAAGCAAGATTGTATCTTGGAGTTAACTTGGTCGCATCCCTTGTATTTTATGGGAGGCCTCAATTATCTTCAAGAAACGTGAAGACGACACTTTCTCTATCTTTGATGAACTGCTTTAACAAAAAACCGTTAAGTTGAAGAACTGTAGAAAACTTGTGTATTTGTAAACTTCAAGTGAATCGCGAAGGCATCAGCTTCACGAAACCATTGACTATTGAGAAGGCTTATGCATCGCAAAAACACTGAACCGCGAAGGGTTATGTATCATTTGTTACTTCGAGATCATGAGATGAAAGTGAATTGTAAATTGCATCACAATGTGACCCATCCTTGACCACAAAAAACTTATTCCGTGAAAGACTGTTTTGTGAAAAAAAAAATTTACTGCAAGTTACTACTAATCATTTACTGTATTTCAATATCTTAAGAGGGGTGATTTTGGACTCCATTATCTATCTAAAAGTATTGATCATTTCCCTAATAAGGTTATGTAATCTTTCTACTTGTAGAGGAAAAGAAAATCTATATTTGAATTTTCATTTGTTCTAATAGTAGTTGCCTACATCACATGCCCAACAATGGAAATTATTTATGATGCTATGTTAACTTGGATTTGTTTAAAACGAGGGGGGATTCATACCATGGTTTGTTAAATTTTTTTAAGAAAATTTACCTTTTGGGGGAACCAAGTAGAAATCAAGGCGAAAAAATTCCCAAATTTTATCGTTGTGAAATAAATGTCAAGGGAATATAACTATTCTCCAATAATATATAACCAAAAAATATTACAATATCTGCAATATTGTGATACAATTCTTCAAATATATATATATATATATATACGGAAACAACCTCTCCAGAAATGGGGGTAAGGCTGCGTACATCTTGCCCTCCCCAGACCC
>JAOXJP010191404.1:0-12248 GCA_025762735.1 Platanus orientalis | reverse complement strand
TATTGATTAAAAGAAAATTAAGTAAATTAAATTGGGGCTGAATAAATTATTTAAAAAGAATAATTTATTTAAAATAATTTTTAAATATTTTATAAAGATCCTATTCACCCCCCCTCTAGGATCAATTTCGGGAATTTCAGTGTTGTTTAAGACCTTAGGTTAAAAAAAAGGAATAATTAAATTGTAAATCTTAAGTAGACTCAAGCTAGAAAACCATAAACCATAAACTTGGACTTCAGTAAGGATGATTTGAAACATGAATGATTATGAGGTGTTCACCATGGGTTTTAGATGTCAATAATGGAATGGACATGCGAAACAAGTGAAAGAATGCCACTATTTTTATGCAAGAAAAGAAGATAACATACGTGCAAAATGAAAAATACAAAGTAATGATATAATATTGTTTTCAACCAACTAATATGAAAAGTATTCTTAATCGTGTTGTAGCTATCATATATTGCAAATGCACCATAGCTTTCAGATTTTTTTTTAACATTTGAAAATGGCTTAATGCTTGCATAATTTTCTCCTTAGTAATCAAGCAGTTTGTGAACCATCGACTAGCAATACATATGGACCTCAGAAAGGAACAAAAGAAAAATCTAGTCATCTAGTGTACTTTCCAGTTCTACAGGGAGAAGACTATTGCGAGAAAAGGTGTAAATCTGGAGGTAAACCAAAAAGTGTTAGTGATTTAGGCTGAAGGGTGAGAAAAAGTTAAAATACACCCTCTTAGACAGATGGTGGTGTAGAACTACTATAGCTTACTATATTAACCCCATTAATTCTAATGATTTGCAATCGGTATCATAACTATGTGGAGAAGTAGTATTATGATTTCCTTGCCTAGAACAAATACAAAGACTTCAAGTGAGCTTGGAACTCCATGTGATATTCAGGGACCATGACGTAAGAGTTATTATGTTAATGTATTTGTATTGTATGACTCTTAAAAAATATATAATAAATAAAGAATGAGAGAGTAATGAACCATATCTTCTCACTAGTACAACAACGTATATGCTGGTCCCAAACTCATCTTTTACTTGTAATATATAAATGCTTTTTAGCTTTTTGAGTCATGAATGTGTAATCTTGCTTATTTTAGCATTCCTTAGGCTTAAAGTTCATTGAAAATTTTCACTAATTTCTAATATTTCACTAATTTCCAAAGATTTTCCACTACTTAAAAACACTAAAGAAAAATTTGCCGAAAATTTCAGAACTCCCTAGAGAAAAATATCCATTAATTTCGAAATTTTGAACCTTGGCTAGAAGTAATCAATGGCAGCCTTATTCCTCCTCTGATTATGGTTGTAAAATAATGGAAACTCTCCTACTCACTCTAAACTAAAACAACTTTTAAGTAAGAAAACAAATAGACGACTCCAGTTTTTCTAAATAAAACAGAAACTAAAGAAATAGTCAAAATATTATAGACCAAAAGAGGTACGTGGAATTCACTCCCACTACAGGAATACGATCAACTAGTCAACATCCAGCAACCATTCTGGACCATCGGCCAGTCCAATCTACTACCCACTCACGCAAAGAATATCAGGAAAACTGATGAGATGAGAGGACAAAATTACTTTCCTTCCAAGAATTGAAAAGGGGTACTTATTCCTCTGACTGGATGACTCTATTTCCCAAGGCACCATATGGTACAGGTCTCTGGAATGCTATTGCGGATGGCTACCCTGATTTGGTTGACGGTGCTGGCTTCAAGGTGGGAAAAGGGAATAATGTAGGATTTTGGTTTGACGCTTGGTGCGGGGATCCTCTTTTTCTTGATTTCCTGGAAATCTGTAGGTTTTCCAACTGTAGGGAGGGTAGTGTTTCCGACCACATGTTGCGGATGAAGGATTCCGTTGGCTGGGATTTGCATCTCTGCAGACCTCTAAATGATTGGGAGGTGGGGCAGTTGGGTGGTCTAACAGATCATCTTGATAAGCTGGTGTTGGGTAACGCTGATGAGAAAGATACCAGACTATGGACTTTTGACCTGGAGGGAATTTTTTCAGTGGAAACTAGCCATGCCTCTTATAATTTTCTGGCCAAAATCATTTAGGATTTGGCTAGGCTGTCTAAAATGGGCTTCCACCAGTGGCTAGTCTACTGGGGTCACACTCTTACAGTGGATAATCTTATGAGACGAGGATTTCAAATGGCCAACAGATGTAATATGTGCTTTGCAGATGCTGAATCACTGTCAACTTTTGGAGATTTTTTTAGGAACTCAATCACTAAGGACAACCCACTGAACTCCAAAAGGTTGCTGCCAGGGAGAAGGAAGAGAACTACAGTAACCGAAGAAAAAACCTTTGATGTGGGGGATTTTTGGAGGAACAAGGAGAGGTGTATTCGTTTATGGAACAAGGACATGGTTTATGTCACTTCCTTTCTTTTTTTCCTTTCAATAAGAATTACAAATGCTTCTTGGGTAGCAGACTGTCTGACAAAGGCTGGGAAGTTCAACCGTGAAACACGTCACACTAGAACCAGATGGGAAGGTAGAAACGTCCTGATGATAATGAGGAAGGAGAATGATTGAGGCAGATACGTGATGGTTTCATCCATTGATGAAGGGGGCAAAGTTAGCTCGATAATTATCCCTGAGGGGAAAAATGGCTACAGCTGGGGGTACCTGAGTTTTTTGATAGGTGCTTTGCTCGCTGAGCTGAACGATGGTGGAGTTTACAAGGACACAAATGATGCTGTCCGAAAGGGTCCTCCATGGGGTAGTGGAGTCCAAAATCAGGGAAGGAGGGATGCGGTTCCAACATCGTTATCCCTGAAGGACCAAATATTACAGACAAAGATTGGGGTGAAATTATCTCCCGGGATGGTGGACTGGGTATCAAAACTCTGTATGTTGATGGGAATTTAGAGAAGGGGATCTCTATGGCAGGGTCATGGTAGCTTACAGAAATATCGCAGAGGCGCTGGGAGGCATGTGGGAAGCTTGTTAGCAACATTTTACCGTCCGGCTTTGAACCTCCTATCAGGCCCATCAGTGGATCCTTAGCGCTGGTCTTTCTGCAATCACAAGAGGCAATGATAATGACCAACAGGGAGTCGGAGAGGTTCGGTTAGGAGGCCTTCTCCTGGTCACCGGAAGTGAATCGTCTTAGGCCAGGTGATTTGGAGAAACATCGATGGATTTGGGTGGAATAACTAACATTTCACTTGTAGACCAACTAGGTTGTCAATCGGGCCAGGTTGGGCTAGGCTGGGGTCAACCCAAGCCCAGCCCAAGCCCGGCCCATTGTAATTATTTGGGCTTTGGGCCGAGTTCGGGCAGTTCGGAATGGAGTAGAGACATAAATACAAAAATGTTATGCCCTTAACTACTCAGCCAAAACAATGTTTGTTGGTAAATGTTCTAGATTTATTTGCTTTATTCTAACAACTAAACCCTTTTACATTTTCACCATTCAAATTGGTAGAAGTTTTAGAGCTTTAATAGTAATTTTTTTTACCATCCAAATTAATCTAATGAAAAATATAAATAAAAAAATCATTTTTTTCGGCTTTAGGCCAGGTCTCAGGCTGGTTTCATGTTTTATTCACTTCGGGCTGGGTTGGGCATTGGGCTGAAATAACTTGGGCTCGAGCCCAACCCGAAAATTAGTTTGGGCCTAATATTTGGGCTCGAGCCTGGCCCAACCCTAAACTCAACCTACCCAACCCAATTAATTTTCGGGCCAATCAAGTCGGGCTTCGGGCCAACCCGGCTTAATTAATAGCCCTAAGATCAACGCCTTCATGAGGGCCTATTGGAGGTCTCTGTGGGCTGTTTTGTCAAATGGGCATAGCCGCCTGATGAGAGAGACGAATTCAAAGAGGCCAAATTTTGATCCGATGATGCTCATTGAGCAAGATACCTCGAACAGTTTCCATCCTCGTCCAAGGGATGGAGTTCATTGTTCGGATCTGATCGAAAGAAGATCAGGAAGGTTTTCTAACGACAGTTTCTAATGCACCTCCTAGCGGCTTGATACAGGTTAGGGGCAAACAACCAATGGGGAGGTAGGTATGTCTAGAGTGGAGGCAGAAGTATGATACAAATTTTAATTTGAATTTGAAATCTAGCGGTTGTACGACTAGGGAGCCCTTTTTCGTTGGCGGGGATGGTCAAGGGACAAGGGATAAGAATCCTGGAAGGCACTCAATAGTAATTTAGTCAAATGGAGGGGCTTTTATATCCTTATCCTTGAATGACTTAGTAGGAAATTCCCCTATTTCGGGAGGGGCTGATGAGTTAATCGTAAAAAGGGGCATAGCAAAGGATTTACAAGATGAAGAAAGGGCATTTATGTCCGATGTTCCATTAACAAGGGTGGAGGGACAAAATGTTGATTACAAAAAAATGGGAGGGGTAGATTTGGTATTGAACAATAAAAGAGCACCAATGGTTTTAGAAGGAGCACTGGGGACTCTTTACATTGAAGAGGGGATTTTTAAGGATTGTTCGCAGCACTGACCGATGGAAATGGGGGATCCTTTGTGCCATGCGATCTAGAGAGACCTTTCAGAGGCAAAGGAGAGTGAAAGCTTGCTGAGCAAGGCAAATTCCTCATCTTCCAACTTGCTGCCAGCCTGAGTGCCAGACAAATCCACAGAAGAGATCTATTGCAGGATGGTGAACAAGGGGGAGGAGCACTCAAAGGAGGTGGGGTTCACTATCTTTCCCTCAAGACAGGGCTTGCTAGGTCCGGGGCCTTCTCCTTTCAAAAATCTTAGTTTATCTAAGTTGCAACTGCCTAAGGACTTAATACCGCCTGTACATTCACTGTTGCATCCTCATTGAATGTCATTACAGCATAGAACGGGCACTAGAGGCGGGGTATACAACAACGAAGGGATTGCTCAAGCTCTGACACAGGTGGTGGCTTTGGAGTCTGAAAGGTGCATATGTGCAATCGAAGAACAAAACAACACTTTGAATTTACTGAAATGGGATACACCTTGGGGCCTCCACCTAGGGGAAAGGACACTTAATGATTCTGGAGCTTTGGCTATAGGGGCAGTTGGGAACAACATGGATGGATGCCTGAACCTTTGGTATCCCAGTAGGAGCATGGAGGGACCTCTTCGGGGAGGGACTAGATGGTGGGACCAGAAGACTATGCTGCAACAGAGACTGGTTTTTACCATTCAATTAGGGAAGATGTAAAAAGAATACATGCCAGTGGTCATGACCTAGCACCGGTCCTTGTCGAGAAAGAGGTTAGGTCTTTGTCTGAAGTCACTGAGTAGGTCTTCAAAAAAATGGGGGAAAGTCGGCAGGGTGGTAGGATTATCATTTGAAGGTTGCGAAAGAGGTGTGGGAGCTCTTTGCGAGGTTGGAAATGAAGAAAATGGGGAACCAAAATAGCCAAAGGATGTCAGGGAAGGAACTGACAGAGATCAAAAACCTGAAATGGGGGATCTCTTATGACAAATGGAATCTAGATTTGTTAGAAGCGCAAAGAGAAGGACTCGCAGGGGTAAAGGCGGTTCCAAATGAATAATTGCATCATGTCGTGGAATGCCAAGGGTTTGGGTAGTAACGAGAAAAGGCAGATGCTAAAAGACTTAGATGGCTCAAAGCGGAGCATAGGTGGTTCTTATCTAGGAATCCAAGCTTGAAAGGGTCGACAAGGGGGTGATAGAGGAGATCAACAACAGATTGGATTTGGGTTCCTTCTTCGGGTGCATCTAGAGGGATTATAGTTTACGTGGTTGATTCTAGGGTGGATCAATTCTCAACATCCTTGATTGCAAAGAGGAAAGGTGATGATCAGTTATGGATGGTTACAAGGGTCTATGGCCCTAATGAGGGGTCCTAGTTTCCCAACTTCTTATCAGAATTAGAGTAGATTGGGAGTGCTGGAAATATGCCCTGGTACGTGAGGGGATTTCATGACGTGTTATATTCTGGGGAGAGAAATAAGGGCCGCATCAGATCAAGGGGCATGGAGATGCTTGGGGAATTCGTGGACAATCAAAGCTTGTTTGACGTTCCTATATCAGGCAACGATTTCATCTGGTCAAATTTCTATGAGGATCCGACTTTGAGCAAATTAGACAAATTCTCGGTGTCAATGAGCTGGGAGGACCTATTATCTCCTCTTGAGGTGACCCCACTGGTAAGATTTGGATCAAATCATATTTCAATTGTGTTGAGAGGAGGGGTGAGGTGCTCAAGCCCCCACCCATTTCGCTTCCAAAACATGTAGACTCTTTATCCAGGTTTCAGGGAACTGGTGGCAAGGTGGTGGCATTCGTTTGAGGTGGAGGGACCCCCGAGGCAGCGATTTAGACTCAAACTGAAACTTCATAGAGACAAATTACGAACATGGAATAAGGACGTGTTTGGAAGGGTTGTGATGCAGCATGCATGTAGGTAAGTGAGTGTGTGCCATATGAGATTAAGCATAGAAAAGTATAAATGATGTGACACAATGACCAAGACTCCTACTGGTACCAAACATGTAAATTTAGGTTGATGTCCAATTAGATTAGATGTGCAATATTGAAAGTTAGGATAGACAAAGTAATAATAAAATTAAAACCTAAGTTATATGACTAAAATTACCAATTAAGTTAGGGAACAAATACAAACATGCTTGTTGTCCAAAAATTCTGGGTGTGTAAAATAAGAGTTTAAAATGAGAAAAGAGTGCAAATACATGTAATATGACAAAAACATGCTAGAGTCTTGTTCTAAAGTGATTTAGAACCCTAATTGAACTTTTCCATAGAGTTGGAAGGTTTATAGGGACTATCCAAACAAAAAATCCAGCAAACATGTGTTTTAGGAATTTCATCAAACATATAATATGCAGTCAACTTCAAGTATGTCAAAAAAGAGGATTGGTGGGTGAAACCATAGAGGTATATAAAGGCTAATCAAAGATCGAGTTAGGGATTAGTTAGCCCTACAAAACGTGGACTGTAGGTCATAGAATATCCAGAAAAATAGCCTCTAGCAATCCTTGCATATGCCAACAAAATCACTTAAAACTACTCAAAATAGGATATAACAAAGACGCTGAAAAGTGAAGAGAACACTAAGGATTTGTGATGGCTAAAATCCTTGATGTTTCTATCAATCAAATTCCCCAAAGTCCACGAGAAATCCTGGAGAAACCAAGCCATAAGAGAAAACCAAAATCTACCTCACTCATAAAAGAAACCCCAAAAAATACCCCTATAACAATGAGTAGACATAAATATCCCTCATCAGATAATTTCGGACCAAAATACTCTAATACATGTACCCCCCTACAAAGAGACAAAAATAAAGTGTAACAAATAAATAACTCACTACTAACTAATGAAAATAAATCCTAAACATAAAAGAAATCTCTCCCGGGAGTGGAACAACATGTGAGCCCTCTACTCGAATCAAAGCAATGGTCCAGCTCTCCAACGACGCCTCTAATAGGTCTGAAAAGTACCCTGGACCTGATGTCCTCATCAGGTTGAAAAAAAGGTTAAATTGGGATTGGATAACATTCAACTATTGGATAAGAAGGAGGTGGAAGGGTTATCGGAAGACGACGGGGCATCAAGGGACTCCTTCAAATGTGAATATGAAAGAGCCTTATCCATGAAAGAATTGATGTGAAAACAGATGCCAAGGGTCTAGTGGTTAAAGGAGGGAGACAAAAATACCAAATTCTATCATAAAATAGCCTCTTGCCGTTCGGCTTCAAACTTTATCCACAGGTTAAAGGTGGAGGGGTCTTGGGTGGAGGATGGGTAGATCAAATGTTATGTGAATACATTCTACAACAATTTATACACAAAAGATTAGAGGGTGTAGCCAAGGATTGATGGATTACCTCCCCCAAGAATATCAGACTAACAAGCAACACTCGCCAATTCGAGGAACCAACGGTAAATAGTGCAATCTGGAACAAGTAAGGTGACAAGGCCCCAAAGCCAAATGGCTTCCCAATCTCATTTTACAAGTTGTATTGGAAGGTGATTAGAGAGGACCTGATGCAAGTGTTCAAAGATTTTATGAAAAGGATTTTTTAGGATAAGGGAAGCAATGCAACTTTTAATTCTTTGATTCCAAAGAAAGCAGGGGCGGAAGCAATCTTAGACTTTAGACCAGTTAGCCTCATTGAGAGCACATATAAGATCATATCTAAATGCCTAGCCCTCCGATTCAAAGAGGTCCTCCGTTCAATCATCTGAAATCAGCAACGGTCTTTTTTGAAAGGTAGATCAATCCTAGACGGGGTGATGAGTGCCAATGAATGCATAGATGAAAGAATCTGGGTCGGTGCCCTTGGGGTAATCTGCAAGCTGGACATGGAGAAGGCCTACGATCATGTGAACTGGAATTTTTTATACTACCTTTTACGGCGTTTTGGGTTTGGTCTGAAGTGGCGGAGTTGGATATGAAAGTGCATTACTCTCCCTTCGTTTTCAGTGTTGTTGAATGGGGTTTCCACAGGATTTTTCGAAGGATCTAGAGGCTTAAGGTAAGGAGACCCTTTATCTCCCATTCTCTTCCTCTTGGTAGCAAAAATATTGAGTAAGATGTTATGTCAAGCAGCAAGGAATAGGCTAATTGAAGGTTTCAAGGTGGGCAATGAAAATATGGTGGTATCCCATCTTTAGTATGTGGACGATATTTTTATATTGTGTGACACCTCCCAAAGGCAAATCCAGCTTTTGAGATGTATCCTTTGCTGATTTGAAGCGGTTATGGGAATTCGGATGAGCCTTGCAAAAATTTCCTTAATTGCAGTAGGGGTTGGTCCCTAATTTGGATCAGTTGGCAACAGATTTGGGTTATAGAACAGGCTACCTTCCTATTACCTATTTAGGCCTTACTCTTAAAGCGCGATTTAAGAAGAAAGACACTTGGAGCCTGGTGGTGGATAAAGTGAGAAGGAGGCTAGCGAGATGGAAGGCATTATATCTTTCAAAAAGGGAGGGTAACGTTTTTAAAGGCAGTGTTAGCAAGCATCCCGATTTACTAAATGTCCCTCTTTATGATCCCTAAACAAGTGGCCCATCAAATTGAGCAACTTCAAAGATACTTTCTTTGGAAAGGGGGGAGTGGAAGGGCAAAGACAACATCAAGTGGCTTGGGAGCAGGTATATACTAAATAGAACGGCTCGAGATTATGAATAAGGCTTTTCTTTGTAAATGACTTTGAAGATTCGAGCTAGAGGAAGATAGCATTTTGAGAAGGATAGTGGCATCAAAATACGGGGTACTCGGGATAGGGGAGCAAAGACAGACAGGGTACACAATTGGGATAAGTCCTTGGTGGTCTATAATGAAGTTGTTTGATGAATATAAGGAGGGCTTGAGGTAGGTAAAGGAAAATGGGCGAAGGACAGCCTTTTGGGAAGACAAATGGTGTAGAAACATACCCTCAAGTTGGAATTCCCAACAACCTTCTCTTTGGCCTCAAACCCCCAGGCTTTAGTGGCAGAATATGTAAACTTTTCCCAAGGTAAACCTATTTGGCAGCCCACCCTACAGCGGACTGCTTTCGACTGGGAGATCAACTCCTTATTGGAAAGGGTTGGGAAGATTCCTATGAACATGAGCGAGAGGGATAAAAGGATTTGGACAACAATCAAAGATGAGAATTTCTCAGTAAAATCAAGTGTTGATTAGTTGGACACGACTTCAGGGATTAATCTCCCTTGGAAAGAAATTTGGTACTGCCCAGTCCCCTCAAGAAAAGGCTTTACCTCACAAATGTTTGTAGCCTTTGTTACGAAAATGGGGAGTCAGTGCCTCATATTCTTATTCATTGCTTCTTCGCATGGAAAGTACGGTGCAAAGTGGTCAGGGACTTTGGGATCTGTTGGGTGCCCCCTCCAGATTTGTCCACTCTCCTTTTCGCATGAAAGGCTAAGGGGTTGAGTCTGAGAGGAAAGGTGATATGGAGGTTAGTTCATGCTGCCGTATGTTGGTTCATTTGGCTGGAAAGGAACAACAAGGTTTTTGAGGGTTTCACGGAACCGTCCTTCCAAGTTTATAATCAGGTCAAAGAAAAAATTGTTTGGTGGGCTTCTCTTTGTAAGGGATGTTCACATATTCAGCCCGGGGAAATCAGAAATGATTGGAATGGTCTTATAAGTTGTAACCCAAGCTAGTGATGGGGTCTTTTCTCTTTTCCCCCCTCCCTCTCTTGATCTCCTTTTCTTTTGGGGATGACGTATCCCCTCTTTTTTCTAATGAAGCTTTTTATTCATACAAAAAAAAAAAAAAACTATGTCATCTTTTTCTTCATTGTGGGGTAGCCGGTTTGATATGGGGGTTCTTCCTGAAGAGATTTTGTAGGCCTTGGGTGATGCCCAATTCCATGCGTCTTCAATTGGAGCTATGGAGTCGGGAAAGATTGGAGGATATCTCAGCAAAAGGAAAGTTTATATGGAGGGCGGTCCCTACTATTATTTATTGGGTTGTGTGGAAAGAGCAGAACGCATGCAGATTTGAGAATGCGGTGGCTGACCCTATCAAGCTGTCTGACACAACACTTTCTCTTGGACTGCTCAGGTTCCTTTTTTCAAAATGTTAAGTTGGTTGGATGTTGGGGTGGGATGATTTAGTTTTTGCTAGTTGAGGCTTTTGCAGTACGAGAAGTACTGCAAGCAGTCGTATTTTTGCTTTTTCTCCTTCTGTCAACAAATATTCTCTTTACTGATTGAAACAAAAAAGGAATTGAAAAGGGGTAAATTATTAAATCCCAACCAACAATACAGATTAAGGCCATTCTGTGTAATAAACAGACCTCAGCCAAAGGAAATGCCAATGTGTCCAGAGAGTAAGAATAGGTCTGTCTCACAGAAACATGCTGCATTCTTTTTCTTTCTTTCTTTTTTTTTGAAAGATAATGAAATTTATTACGAAGAAAAACAACAGTCAAAGCCTACCAAAAAACCGAGCCAGAAGCATGAGAAATGCCTCAGCAGACCACCAAGCAAAAAGATACACAGAAGGGAAAACAAACACTAATCCACTCAGCCTACACTGGGAGACTGACTAGGGGCTAGGCCTGCTGATCCTCCTAAAAAGCCTGTGGACTCTCTAAGCCATGGAGCAAACTGTGTGCCTGTCCTCAAAAACTGTAAAATGAATTCCAGAAAACTAGTTCCAGGAAGTCATGAATAGGGCAAATCGCCTGTGCAATTGCAAACCAAAACCTAGCATTTCAACTTGCATTCTACAGAATTTCATGTAGAATCATCAAATTCAATAACAATTTTCTTATTTAATAATACATAGTAAGGGTTCAATAATCCTAACATTAAAAAGAAGCAATTACATAAATAAATAAACACAAATAATCAATACTAGGAAGGTCTTAATAGAGGCTAACCTGTCAAAATGCCAGAAAGCACATCAAAAGTAAAATTCTTTGTGACATCAAGTGGCTCTCTACAGGTAGGAGAAGGCCAAAGATCAGGATATCCAGCACCCCTGCATTAAAATCCAATCACGCATTTAATGAACAAGATAACAATTATATTTGCACGACTGAAAAACTATACTGTAGAATATTTAACTAAATGCGTAGAAAATTGGCAATCAGGCAATCAACAGCTAAGGCAGAAGCACACTAGATACTCCCATGAATCTGAGTTAATAAAATGAAAGGAATATATAAACTGTTGGATACAGGATGTAGAAAGTTGAATAACATTAACAATAACAGTCAACACCCATACCCAAAAACAGAAATATATCAACAGTGATCCATACTCGTTAACAGTCAAATAGATCCTTCTAAAGAGAAGGAAGAAAAAATTGTCAGTAAACTAGATACTGATGCACATGTTAGACACTTTTTCCTTAAGATAATATAAGTAGAAACCTTGGAGCCAATGTTTCTGAAACTAAACCATTTGTTGAACTGCAAATTGTGGCAGTTTATGGTTCAAATGTTCAACCGTCTGGTTCACAAATGAAACCATGACATTCTTATACTGGAAAGTAGCACCATTATCCTGACACCTGTGTTTTGAACGGCTCAAACATTCCAATCATGATTTGAACGGTCTATGACTTTTCAACAATTTGGAGGGCGGTTGAAGTGTTAGAACCAAACCATAAAGCTTATCGTGGATAGCTCTAACGTTTGACTATCAGTGTCTGATGGTTGGGTACATTTTTAAAACATTGCTCTGTGCAAACAGGTTAATGCTTCCTAATGAGTGTACGAAAGTGCACTTTAAATATACTATTATTGGACTAATATGCTAAAATGTGAATA
>JAOXJP010191393.1:0-12248 GCA_025762735.1 Platanus orientalis | reverse complement strand
GAAGATGAACAATTCATCGACTTTTATACTAAGTTACAAGACATTGTGAACGGCAATGCCGGATTAGGGAAACCTATACAACTAGCTGATGTAGTAAGAAAAATTCTTAGGTCACTTCCCGAAAGGTTTAGAACCAAGATAACAGTTATAGAGGAAAGCAAAGACATAGATACCATAGTGATAGAAGAACTAGTGGGATCTCTTCAAACCTTTGAAATGACATTCAAGCAAAATACCAAAAAGAAAGGTATTGCTCTTAAAGCTAAAGAGCAATCTCAGTCCAATAACGAATCTGATGAGGAATTCGTCAAAGTAGCTAGGAACTTTAGAAAATTCTTTAGAAGAGACTCTAAGGACTACAAGAGGATGTCGTCTAGGAGATCCAACCGAATTTTTAAAAAGAAAGAAACCAGTAGTGATGAGCTTATTTGTTATGAATGCAAGGACCGGGGCCATTATGCCAAAGAATGTGCCAACAAGAATCTAAAAACCCATAGAAAAATCATGGTTGCAACATGGGATGATGACTCAAATGAGTCTGAAAGTGAGTCCCAATCAAGTGATGATGATATGACTCAAGGAATTAAACCCTTTATGGCTTGGAGCACTCCTATGACCTCACTCACAAATAGCATTGAATCAGAAAGTGACAATGAGAGAGAGAGAGGAAGTAGATGATGGGGGCATCCAAGAGGCGTTTGACAAACTCTTCTTGGAAAGTATCAAATTAGAAAAGGGGAACATTAAGTTGAAGAAAGAAAATAAGAAGTTAATCAGTAAATCAATTTTTTTGGAACACTCCATCTCTCAACTTCAAACCAGTTGATCAGTAAATCAATTTTTTTGGAACACTCCATCTCTCAACTTCAAACCACATCTCTTAATAACCCTATCTATGAATCTAGTGAATTATTCATGAGAAAAAAGGGAGAACTGAGTAAGAAAATAAATGAATTAGAATCCAAACTCAGAGAATCTAGGATGTTTGCCACTCTTGAAAAAGGTAATAGGAGATTTGAAAAGAAAAAGTTGGAAGAAACCACCAATAATCTAAAACTGAGAATACTTCAACTAGAGAAAGAGGCAAATCAACTTGAGTGCGAAAAAGTGAATCTAAGGGACACTTGCTAAAAGCTATCCAATAGGACATGTGAACTCCTTAAACAAAAAAGGGAGTTGGAGGAACAAAAGAGAAAACTACTTAGTCTAATCACCCAAGGAAATGAAAATTTTGAGAGAATGATCTCAATAGGCAAAGAACATGGTGACATGAGTGATTTAGGATACAACTCAAATGACTCAACTACTCATTCAACTAAGAACATATTTGTCAAGGAAAAAGGGAAGGCACATGCCTCACCCCAAGACACTTAACAACAATCCAACACTTATGTTGAAAGGATTTTCCATTCCTTCAAAGAAAAAGAACCGGAAAACCCTTTCAGACTAGTTTCCATTTCAAAGGCCTAGAAACTTTTAAAGAGGGAAAACATCATTCTCTAAGGGAGATACCAAGGACACACACCATATATCCTTATTGAGATCAAAAAGGTCCTATAGCAACCAATCAACTTCTATCAAAAGAAACTTGAACAATTATGGAAGAATAAATGATTGGGACTGTCAAAATTCTTCTCTTAATATAGAAACTCTACCAACAAGGATAAAAGGAGAGAGAACCGGTTTTATCCTATATATGCCTCCACCTCTAATAAACCACCCCTTACATGTTACTATTGTGGACTTAGAGGTCACATGAAAGTAGACTGTAGAAAGAGGCTAAATGATTTGAAATCTCCAAAGTTTCAAAAGAAAAGCCAAAATGATAGAAGAGCGAGAAAGATAAGCTACTTTCAAAAAGTAGAAAATGAAAACCTCAAACATAAGAAAAGGTTGTTCAACCTAACTCAGTCCAAAACCAAAAAGGATAAACTCAAATGTCTTGTCATCCACACAGCATTAAGAGCCGGAAACACCTCAAGATGGTATCTTAACAGTGGTTGTTTCAAACATATGATTGAGGACAAGTTATTATTCACTCATCTTGCTGAGGTACAAGATGAGAGAGTCACATTCGATGATGGAAACTCCGTAAGAATTGTGGGAAAAGGCACTATGGAAGTTCCAGGAATTCCAAAACTGAATGATGTCTTATATGTTGAAGGGCTCAAACATAATTTGATTAGAATTAACAAAATTTGTGACAGAGTATGACGTCCATTTCGCAAAAGATAGATACGAAATAAAAAATAAGGAAGACCTTTGTTATTGGTTTGAGAACAAGTGAAAACTGCTATATCATTGAACCAACTAAGGACAACCTTAGAACATGTCTTATCTCTCACTCTGAAGAGACAACTCTATGGCATCAAAGGTTGGGTCACCTAAATTTCAAGGATCTTGCTAGACTTAGCAGGAAGAGCTTAGTTAGACATCTACCTAGTCTTAACAAGGTTGATAACCCCATTTATAAGGGCTTCCCAAATGGGAAAATAGTCCAAAGCCTCCCACAAGAAGCTAACTCAAATAAGGACTTCAAGACCCATGGAGTTACTTCATATGGACCTAGTTGGACCAACTATGATAGAAGGTTTAGGAGGGAAGAGATATTTTTTTATTGTTGTAGATGATTTCTAAAGGTTTACATGGGTAGCCTTCTTAAGAGAGAAATCAAAAGCCTTTGATGAATTTATGTTCATGTGCAAGAAAATGCAAACTGAGTTTACATGATATGGCCAATGTCATGCTAACAAACAAAAGTTTAGCCAAACAATTTTGGGCTGAAGCTATCAGTACTGCATGTTATGTATCTAACCGAGTATTTTTAAGACTGGGCACTACTGAGAAACCATATGAAATATGGAATGGCAAGAAGCCAAGTGTAAAATATTTCAAAGTGTTTTGAAGTGCATATTATGTCCTAAGAGATAGGAAAAACTTAGGAAATTTTGATTCTAGAAGTGATGAGGCAATTTTCCTAGGATACTCTACTAGGAGCAAAGCCTTTAGAGTTTTCAACAAAAGGACTCTCACCAATGAAGAATCCATAAATGTGGTCATTGATGATCATATAAAGAAGAATGTTGAAAGAAAAGTTATATCCTCACGTGAAGGAGAACTAGTTACCTTGGATCTTGAGTCTGAGAAAGAAGTAGAGAGATAGAATTCACTCCCAATAACTCAAGGTTAACTAATGGTTTATCACCTTTTGACATCATTGGTGATTCAAGGCAAGGAGTAAAGACCAAGAAACAAATAGAAAATATTCTTAGTCATCTATTTTTTACTTCCAACATAGAACAAAAAGAAAGTAAAAAAGACATTAGAGGATCTAGATTGGATCAATGCAATGCAGGAGGAACTAAATTAATTCAAGAGAAATGATGTGTGGTACTCACAAAAAGACCAAGTGATAAGAATGTCATTGGCACAAAGTGGATATTCAAAAATAAACTTGATGAGCATGGCACCATCACTAGGAACAAGGTTAGACTAGTTGCCAAGGGATATGCATAGATTGAAGGCATAGATTTTGAGGAAACATTTGCCCCTGTAGCTAGACTTGAGTCCATTAGGATCTTATTATCCATTGCATGCTATCTAAAGTTAAAACCTTATCAAATGGATGTTAAGTGTGCCTTCTTAAATGGAACACTTCAAGAAGAAGTATTTGTAGAACAACCCGAGGGATTTGAAGATCCCCAACTATGTCTACAAACTCAAGATGACACTTTATGGTCTTAAACAAGCTCCTAAAGCCTAGTATAAAACTCACAAAATTCCTTCTTGATAACCATTTTGATAGGGGGAGTGTTGATAAGACACTTTTTATCAAAAGAAAATAGGGCAACATACTCAGTACAGATTTATATGGATGACATCATTTTTTTCTTAACCTATGAGGAAATGGCACATGGTTTTACACAAACAATGAAGTCTGAATTTGAAATGAGTATGGAAGGAGAACTCAAATTCTTCCTAGGGTTGCAAGTCAAGCAAACTCCTCATGGCATCTTCGTAAGCCAAACAAAGTTTGCTAAGGATCTTGAAGCCAACCCTACTAACACTCCAATCAGCACTAGTGACAAGATCACTAAGGATTCAGGAGGAGTAGATATTGACCCCACCTACTATAGGATCACCATAGGAAGCTTACTCTATCTTAGAGCAAGTAGGCCGGATATCTCATTCAGTGTGGGTGCATGTGTTAGATATCAAGAAGCACCAAAAGAGTTGCATCTCAAAGCAACCAAGTGGATTATCATATATGTTCATAGGACATCAGACTTTAGTCTTTGGTACCCATATGATACCATACCAAAGATTGTTGGGTACTCAGATGTGGATTGGGTTGGTGATGTAAAGGACCGAAAAAGCACTAGTGGAGGATGTTTTTACACTGGCAATAGTCTTGTCTCTTGGCATAGTAAGAAACAAAACTCAATTTTGTTGTCAACTACAGAAGCTGAATACATTACAGCTAAAAGTACATGTACTCAACTTCTTTGAATGAAGCATATGCTTAAGGACAATGGAATTATACAAGGTATAATGGGCCTATTTGTGGACAATCAAAGTGCAATTAACATATCAAAGAATCTGGTTCAACACTCAAGAACCAAGCACATTGATATCAAACACCATTTCATTAGGGGAATTGGTAGAATAAAAGAATGTGGTTCTGTCCTACATAAAAACTGAGGATCAGCTTGCGGGCATCTTAACAAAACAACTTGATTCTCATCGGTTCAAATACCTCTGAAGTGCCATTGGACTATATACTTTATAGAACAATCAAAAAATGGGCAAAATGAGTAGGTAAGGTGGTCAAAGAGGCAAACAACAAAGGGGGAGAGCTTTTGTTAATAAATAGGGAATTTGATCCCTAATCAATCACGAGATCCGTGATCAATCAGGCGTGATCGATCACAAAAAATCCGTGATCGATTAGGGCCATGAATTCTGCTTCTCCGAGATTCATGATAGCCAATTTTAAAAAGTTATAAAATCTCTCTAAATGGTTCGTTTCTTATTTTTAAAGAACTCTAAACCTCTCTCGTCTCTTAGAAACCCTAACCCTAGCAACTATACACCATTCCTTCTCCAATCCATCACCATGCCTCGCTAAAAATCTGTTAGGAAGAAGAGGGCATCCAAGAAATCATCATGCTCAAAAAGGGGAGGTTCCAAAGGGAAGGAACCAACAAGTTACCACACACCACCACTAAGGAGATCAAAGAAGCAAAAGGGTGGTTCATTCTCTCCATTCTGGGATGATTTAAGTCAGGCACACTATGAAACCACCTTTTCTATAAGGGTTTTAGTGATTGAGAGGCCTGTAGCTCTAGAGGCTCTACGAACCATTCAACTCTATGAGCATAAATGCTCATAGGTGAATGTTGGTGTTTTCGATTAAGGGACCCGTTCATGATGAAGCGGTAAGAGTCTTTTATTCCAAGATTTTTTATGAAAATTATTGGACTAGTTCCTTTTATTCCTTAGTCTACAAGATCCCCATTGCTATCAACCCCGACTACATTTCTACATTTGTGGGGATTCCAAGGATTCTAAATATGATTCCTTTTCTACCTTTACAAATGTTCAAAGAGGATAAGGCAGCAATGAAAATATGCCTATGTGGAAGAAGGTCAAATGGACCACCAAGCTCGCTAAAAGCCATTGCAGGCTGATTGTGCAGTTTTTATTTTGTATTTTTACCTACATCCTGCTTTCTACAATGCATAGGAGTGGTCTCACCTTTCATATGGCATATCTGATTGACTCGATTCTATAAGGGAAGCGTATTGATCTCCCCTTCGTCATTTGCTATGTCTTCGTAAGGGCCTTTGCTGCTGATCATTCTACGGGTAGCTTACCCTTTTCCGTCCTTATATCACAGATCCTCAAGGCACAGTAGGTGCCTTTATAGTCCAGTGTTCGTGCTTGCTAGACCTCTGCTCTTAGGCTGAGCACACTCAAGAGGATGCATATTTTAGATACGACTGGAGCTCAGCCTGCTAGCACTGCTTTCAGTGCACCTCTAGCCCACTCTACCTCTGCCACTACAAAGAAGAAGATGATGGATCTTCTATAAAATATCCTCATCAAAGTGAAGAAGCATTTGAAGAATCAAAAGGCTCTCTGCAAGAATCAGAAGGTGATAGCGACTCGCCTATCTATTGCCACTCCTAAGGATCCTCTTACACTTATTTCCCTCAGTGAGGATGACTCTGAGGATGAGGTTGCACATGAGGAACATCTTAGTGGGGAAGACTTGGGAGATGAGGACAAGGAAGATGATGAGGAGGCCAATGGAGCTGAGGATGATGACGAAGATGAGGATGAGGAAGGAGGAGCAGACTCTGAGGAGGAAGATGGAGAAGATGAAGAATCTGATGGTTGATATTTTGTTGTTTCTATGACTACTCTTTTTATTTCTTTTTAGACCATATATGTTATTTTGGTTATGCATTGTATCTTTTGTGCATCTTTTTTATTGATCAATGCTATTATCTTTCTTCTCATCTTTAATACTGCTATCTCTTTACAATTGCATGGCAAAAAGGGGGAGAAATAACATAAAGGGAGTAGAGTAGTGTGAATGAACAGAAATGAGGATAACTAAAAATGAGCATTTGCCTAACTACAAGATTCACTTTTCAATGTTCACACATCATGAAACTTTTACAACTGTGGTTACTAGACTCACTATTCTTGGAGAAAGGTATGTGTGTTGTGGATGTGCGCAGGGTTTTAGATACTAAAAGTGAAATGAGATCAATTGCTACTAAACATTAAAGGGCAGCTCAATTTTAGTTATGTACATGAGTCTGTATGTTGGGTCTTGTCTTGAATTCATCTTGGTCATATGTAAATGTTGGTCATGTATGTAAAATGGAAATATAAGGTTTTTCCATGTAATTGACAAAGGGGTAGATTGTTAAGAAGTGTATTGTCAATCCCATGGTCAAAACAAGTAAGGTAATATGTCAAGTCCAAGAAAGAGTCAAGCTCATAAGAACGAAGACAATGAAGGACTAAAGACCTACAAGACCAAGACAATGACAAGTCAAAAGAAGTGAAGAGCAAGACCAAGATTTAAGAAGAAAACTCATGGCAAGGAAGCCAAAGATGAAGCATACCAAAGAAAATTTTAAAGGATGCTCATGACAAGCACAATCTCGGCAAAAACCCACACTTTGCGCAATGCACTAAAACATTTGTAAATGAACCCAAGAGGGGAGTGAGGTAGTAATATAGGATCTTAAGGCATTGATATTGGCCCCAAAACATTGGAAGAGAAAGAACCAAACCAAACCAAAAGGGGTAGAACATAAAAAGTTAGAAATTACAGACCCTGATCAATCACAAGATCTGTGATCAATCACAACGATCGATCACAAGTGAAATTTCAGGCCATTTTGAAAACTCCTAAGAGTTGTGATCTCAGACCCTGATCAATCACACTTTCGTGATCAAACATAAAAAAAGTGTGATCGATCACGGCCGAGAATCCTAGAAAAATTCATTATTTTTTAAAGATTCTAATATGAGATTTCTTAGTACTTATCCATTAAAAAATATTCTAATCCTAAGGACTAAGACTAGGTTTAGCTCTATAAAAGGGTAATAATACCCTAGGTTTAAGAGAGAGACATATACGTAAAAGAAAAAATTCTTGTCTAAGAAGAGTGGCTAGTCTGAATGCCGGAAAGCCTAGTTTCTACTAAGTGAGTGATTTTATACTGCTAAAGACAATTGTGTGTGATCTCCCTCTAAGCCTTCTATATCAAATATCAAAAGGGGAGAACTATATTGGTTATCTGTTGAAAGGAAATCGGAGAATCACGAGGCTTCAAAAGCAATCTTTGTTGCATTTCAAACTATGGAAGAAAAGGCACATCAGCTCATAAATAAGAACATCCACAACTGGTACATCTTGCAATATCAACCTATATGAGATAAATCGGTATTTATTCAATCATTTATTATTTAAAGTCCCTTCCGTCGGAGACACCGGAAGGATTATTGCACTCTTCGGAGACATAGAGTGTAGGTAAAGCTTGCTTAGCAAGTAGAAAGGGTTTTGTGTGAATTTTACCTAGATTTTCTATACTTCAATTTGAATAAATTACAAGAAGCTCTGGATTAAGCTTTAGGAGTGAACAAAGGTCTTAGTACCGAACCACTATAAATACTTGTCTTGTGGTTGTGTGTGATATATTTGCTTTGTGTTCATTGTGATTGATGCAGCTGTGATCATCCTTGTGCGCTATTAAATTGAGTATTAATCAACCAAGGCTCAAAAGATAATTGAATCATTATAATTGGTAAAATAAATAATAAGGTTTGTATAATAGGTCAAAACAAACTAAGTTAATTAAAAAGAATGCGACTAATCCTATTCACCCCCCTCTAGGATAGAATTTCATAGATAAAACACTCTTTATCAAGAAAAAGGATGGTCACATACTCATTGTCGAAATATATGTGGATGACATCATATTTTTTTGAAAATGTAAGGAATTGGCACATGGATTTGCACATGTGCCAATTCCTCAGTACAACACTCTAGAACGAAACATATAGATATTCAACACCATTTTATTCAGGAACTGGTAGAAGAAAAGACGATCTCTCTAGAGTATGTAGCTACCGAGGACTAACTTGCGGACATCCTCACAAAGGCATTGAACTTGAAAAGATTTGGATATCTTTGAGGTGCAATGAAAATGTGCTTGATCTAAATATAGTCACAAAATTATCCTAACAAAGAGTTAAATATACTAATAAAGGGTAATATAGGAGAAACCAAGGAAAAATTAAGGAATTCAATCATTTTCCTAAAAAGATTCCATTTTGGATCGATCCAGGATTGATCCAAACTGGTGGTACTCGCGGAAGTCAAATGGTTTTTTCATATTTAAAAGGGGGAAAACCCCTAGATCAAACTAGGATCGAACCATAGGCCATTTTTCTCTCCCATCTTCCCTTCCTTGCAAAATCTTTTGATTCATCTGCTCTACACCATGTCGAAGTGAGATTTGGGAAAGGGTCCTATGCGTGAGAAGAAGCAACCCAAATGCCCAAGAACGGCGTCAATAAACTACAGAGCCTTCCAAAAATCCACCACCCTTCACAACTACAACCACATCCACTCAAAGAAGAAGATCTTCATTGAGAGATATAAGAAGCAGCCAACACTCCACGACTTTACTATAGGCATGGCAATTCCAAATGACGGGTGGATACATCTCACCATCATCAAAGGGAAGGTGCAATAAGAAGTCGTACGCATCTTCTACTCCAACATCCATAACTCTGACTCCACTCATCTCTCCTTTAAGACAAAGATATTCGGGGTTTGAATGCTTATCAGTCCAAACCATATCACGATGTTGTTGGGGATTGCTCATCCCACTATCGATGTCATCATCTTTCCTAACCAAGGGATTGACAAAGCTTACATCTCTGAGCTTTTTGAGAAAGAGGGAAACACCTAGTTTGAGAAGTTGCCAACTGCCAAATGCTACATGGTAGCCAAGATTCTCAACAAGATCCTAATGCACAACTCCCTTTAGATGACCCACAAGACCGACATGTCAGACGACATGGTTTATTTGGTTGCCAATCTGATGGAGGGTAAGTATATAGATGTCTCTACCATCATATGCCAAGTAATACTACAGGCATCGACCAACTCAAGGTCGAAGAAGGTTCTACCCTATGGAGTGTTAGTCACTCAGATTCTGGAGTAGTGCGGCATCTCATTCCCAAAGGATGCCATGACTCTATAGTAGGGCCTTTCAATTGATGACGCTACCATCAAACTGATGGAAGGAAAAAAATAGGCTACACCATAGGTAGCTCAAGTAGCTGGAGAGGCAACACCGACTATCCCGACACCTGTACCCGCACTTGTAGAGGTTCCTCCTGCGCTAGTGGAGGTTCCCCCACCTGTGGCTGAGATGGCTCCCTCAGCTCTCCTAGCTCGGGCACCCATCCCTGGAATATCCTCAGTCCTCTCAACACTCATCTAGGACATTCATCATGACTTTAGCTGGATCTTCTAGTGTTTTGAGTGTCTAAGCCAAAAGGTGGATAGCATAGATAGGAGACTTGTCCACATTGAGGGCATAGTTAATTCTCACGAGCTCTTGAACCACATATTGTAGTAAACATCCTCAATGATGATGAGGATGAGGATAAGAGTGATGAGGATGAGGATGCCTAATAGCACCTCCTTTATGTATTTTTTTGTATCTTTGTTTGTCCTTGTAATTTCACATTCTAATGAAAATATCTTTTTGGTATCTCCTTATCTTACTTATTCTCTCTATTCTTGATCTCCTTTGGTTTCCATGATAAAAAGGGGGAGAAAACGCTATGTCTCTATCTATATCTAATAGTCTATAAAAATGAAAAATGAAAAATCAAAGAGATGCTTATGTCTAATAAAGATGAAAAATGAAAATCAAAAAGATAAGTGAAACATAAGACATAGGGGGAGATGATCAAATGAGATCTAAAGTAGATGAACTTACCAATTTTAAGCATTAATTATTCAAAATGTTGATGTTAGGGAGAGTAACCCAACGTTGAAATTGGTAATTTAGTAATCTAAAGAGGTTAAAGATATAAAATTGAACTAACATGTGTTCAATACATATAAGCATCACATAGTTACTTCATAAGTATATGCATCTTGTCATGATTATACATATCCCTATGCTTACTTGCATGCATAGAATTCTATATCTTTTGACTAAACTAATCTTGGCTTGAGAAATGTGTTTTATCTATCGAATGAGTTTTAGGACATAGGCACAATGCAAAAGAAGAAATACAGTGCAAAGATCAAGCATATATCAAGGGGGAGAGCAAAGAAGACATCACCCAAAGATACATGACTACTACTAATCTATAGAGTCTTTGTAACTTGAAACTTGTAATTAAGTTTTATCATGGAATTCCCAAAGGGGGGAGATTGTTAATGTAAAGTGTTATAAATTTCATGAACTATAAAATACAAAGCAGTGTATAGAATAAGGCGTGTGTGGAGTCATGTCACAGTCTAAGAGAGTCATGGTCGCAAGCTGCAAGAAGAACTACTTCAAGACTTCAAGAAGACCTCATGGAAAGCTAGCCGGAAGCATACAAGGCACCCCAAAGCATTCACACACTATTTCAAAATCAAAATGGTAAAACAGGTAACGTATGTGAATTGAAGGTCCAAGGAAGGGGTTCAAAGACCTATGAACCTTCCCGGACCAAGGAGGAACAATCCCGAAGTCATTGAAGCCCTCCAAGTATAATTTTGGGGCTTTACAGGACAGCAGGATCGATCCAAACCTCCTAGTTTGATCCAAATAATTTGCATCGATCTAGGATCAAACCAACGACTCTCGAGTGTTTTCTACTAAGAAATCAGCACTTTTGGATCAATTCAAAGTGTTAAACTCGCCAGAAACGAGTGCAACGGCTATAAAATCTTGCAAAATTGAAAATAATGAATGGGGTCAAAAAGAAATATTAAAGATGATTCTCATCCATTAGACAACAAGGTCCTAAGCCCTTTATAAATTAGGGTGAGCACCGGAAAGCAAAGTAACACTTTCAAATACTTTTAAAGAAATACTTTGCTCTAATCTTCTCTAAAGCTCTGAGAGAGATTTTGGTCTCCATTAAAGTGTTCATAACTCCCTAGATTGAGATAGGAGAGAGACCGATTCAAAGCCACCTCCTTGCTCCTACTAAGGCATATCTTTAAGAGGTGACATCAAGAGTAATTCCATCAGAAACTCAACTAGGATTCAAAAGTTACATCTTGCTTAAGGACCGATCCCACATGAGTTTAATTTAATATTCACCTATGATTACTCTCACCGGAGACACCAGTAGTGTAGTCCTAAGCACCTCATCGATGATCTAGACCATTTCCACCGAAGACACCGGAAATAGACCCAGCACTATCGCCGGAGACACCGATAGTGTAGACCACACTTGCCGGAGACACCGAGTGTAGTAGATATGTCTTATTTAATTTTAGCCTTGATTGTACTTGTTTAATCTTAATAAAATTATTTAGTTGTGAGCTTTTGAAAATGGATGTAGGCCTTGTGCCTAACCACTATAAAACTATCATGTTGTGTGCTTGATGTGTGTCTTAAGTGTTAGAAATATGTGTCCTGACAAAGCCATTCACATAAAATATAAGCATGATTAATTAATTATTTAATTAATAATAA
>JAOXJP010191372.1:0-12248 GCA_025762735.1 Platanus orientalis | reverse complement strand
ATATAAAATGAATAAGTACCTGTATATTTATTAATACACCCTTTGTCAGACACCGTGTTACATCATGAACTGAGACTGGAGTGGTACCTGTCCATTGAAACTGGAGATGATGTGAACTCGTTTGGTCACCACCACCACAACACAAGAAAAACAACAATCGTTGTTAATTATTACCGTTATTCAAGGAAAATTACATGTTGCTTTATGTGGTTTGGTCCTTTACAAAATTAACTATATTGTGACACTTTAACCCTCGAATTTTCAAATTGTGGCAGTAATAGCATGAAGCATTCCCTCAACTCTAAATCACTATAAGTTACATGAGGCCTATTTTATTTTTTAATAATATCATTTTGGTCTTAACATTAATTCATTCTAAGCTATATTTACATGATGACTTTACCCTTTTTCCTTCTCAAAATGAAATACCCCATTACCTCCACTTAATTACCTCCATTTTCTGTCAGTAACTCATTGTGTCGACGTAAATACACCCGAGGTCATTGACCAAGACTGTAGATCATTTTAATTTACCCTTAGATTGCCAATCTTGATAATAGGAGTACTTCCATTAATGCAAACACGCATACCATAAACAAATCAATAATAGGAATGGAATTAATGATGAACAGACTAGGTGCAGAGATTAGAAAACTCTTTTCTAGATATGGTTTATCTGTCTAATTGATCCGACCTTAAAATACATTAATGTGAAACTATTCTCAAAACATAACACGTATATATTAAATTTAAAACTTCAACCAAATTTGGGTGGGGGCTGTAAAGTTTTGTTTAGGTGTGGTTGGCTCTCAAACGAAGGGGGAAATGTGCAATTTTCTTACCGTTGTTATGATCTATTATTGTGTTGTCGTGTTTAAATAATACGGGAGTGTTACTTTTGAGGGAGTCACCCAAAACCCCTCTTTATTCCATATTTGAATCATCTCCAGTCTTATTAGAGACCCATCACATCAATACCAATCATCAATACCATTCAGACCGGAGATGATTCAAACCCCATATTCCGGGATGAAATTGTATACGCCACACCCCCCTGATGGGACACTCGGGGGGCGGAATCAATGCACTTTTTGGAGGTTTTTGATTCCCCCTCCTGAGTGTCCCATCAGGGGGGGTGTCGCACTTGATATCAGACCCCATATTCCATGCCACGATAGGCATACGTGCAAACTTACTAGACAGGGAAACTTAAGAATGTTAAAACAAAAAAGAAAAAAAAATAGGACTTACAGATCTCTTGATGATGCCAAACAATGAATCTAACTTATAGATTTATGCTCACGGGTGCCGGTGCCACATGCTTTGCTAAGAGATCAACAAGGAAACTTGTTCATGACTAGCAGTACATAGCAGCTTACATGGAGATTGGAGACCTTAGAGCTTTTCGAGAGTACTACTATAATCATCAAAAAGTTAGTAAAGAGAGAAAAGTAATAGGAACACTTTGATGTAATTGTGGAAGATCTATAAAGATGAATACATTCGTACAAAACAAGCATAGTGGCCTCACGGCCACGTTATTTTTGAACCCAGTTGATTGAATATTAGCCTCTGCAATATGTGTTATTTGTTCATTTATGAAGGTTGGAGTTACAAGTTGAACACATGCTTTTTTAAAATCTTTTGGGCTGAGAATAAATTGAACTTATTAGTAAGGCATATTAGCTTTATCAGTCTAGGCTGATTCTTAGGAATTTGGTACATACATGTGAAGATCCTCGATTCTCACAACCTTGTTAATAAATTCATTATTATAGACAGCAGGGTCACGCTTCAATGGCGTTGAGATCCACCATCCAATTGGTCCTACCTAGCAGATCTCCTACTTTAAGACGATCAATTACTCTTAATAACTTATTGGTTGGTTCGAGCGGTTTGACTGTTCACTTGTAGTAGGACAGAACTGAGTCACTTCTGTCATCTACACAAATAAGCAGCCCACAAGATGGATGGAGACTGCTTTCAACTCGTGTGAGTGTCATGGAATTCGATGCCGCCTTCTACCTATCAACATCCTTCCGTCCGATCGTCTGGGTTTGAATGGAATAGAAAAGAGAAATAAAATCTGGAAAAGCAGATGGATTTAGAAAGTGATAGAAATAGAATGAAAAACAGTATAATAATTCTATTTGTTATTTGATTGCCAAGAAATAAAAACCAAATCTGAACGGCCAACATGATAAAGAAAAGGTGACCAACCTTTTGAAATGGAAAAGAGGATATAATGAAATGGATTATGTTGGATTTGTACAAATATCGATAAGTTTCTAATCTGATCACCATATATTAGAAACTGTCTAATCAATGAAATATCATATCTGATTCTACCAGATTTGAACCAAATCTGGACGGGCAGACGGAACCTAATGGAGATGATGACTCACATCATTGTATCATGCTCTTGGGTATACAATAATTAAAGTTGTTTGGTAATTACTTAGTGTCTCAGCCTCCTTTTATCATTTTAAAGTTCAAAGAAGTGATATAAAATAACGAGGATTTGCTGAAGAAACTTGTTTAAATTATTAAAAAAAAAAAAAAAAAATTTCTAGATGGGCCTCTTTAAAATTGTTCTAATAGTAGTCTTGTAAAAACAAAACAAAAACGAAGGATTTTTACTTTGTTCAACTGCAATGTTGACCCATTTTCTTTTCTTAAGACGAATACTCATAGATATATAGATTGATACTTGAGACCATGAGCTCTGTGTTGCAAGCATTGACCTCCTATTCACCGATTTCAAGTCTCAACTTAAAATCAGTGGCCATCGTTTGCATGGATGAAAGGCGTGTTCTTTTCTGGCAAGCTTTTATATATGGTGGGCTCTAATTTGATCCTGACGTGTAATCATATTGATTAAAATTTTCTTTTATTTATTTGCATATCTATTGGTATTTGGATGTCCATTTTGTATGTATGTGTTTTTTCAGTGTGTAGGTGTCCAATCGAGGCATCGCTGTCTATTTAAGTACATTCAATCCTATAAATATTAAACTACTGGTGTTAAGATTTTGAAGAGATACAAATCTTTTATTTATGTATTATTTATTTTTTGGTAAAAAGATACAAATCTTCTATTTGTTATCTTCTTATTCATTTTTTGGAAGATGGTGCACATCCAGTGGAGAAATCAAACTTACCAAAAGCCAAAATTAAAAATAAAGGAGAAAATCATACCATTAAGTCCTGGAGTGACGCCACCAATCAAACCTCACGCACTAAAGAAGCAATTTAATAAGGCCGTGTTAGGCAGCCACATGTAATGCAATTACTTCATTTCAAATTTCCAAGGCTTTTGTAGCCACAAGTAGTTGGTTTATAATGAACTCATTCAGATTTATGCTTGATAACATATGTCATTGTATTTTATAAAATAAACTAGTATGACTTCATTTATTATTTTAGTTAACAAATCAGTATAAATCTGAATGAGTTCACGGTTACAACCGCAAACGATCTTCTCCTGCCAGCGTTCTGTCTAACAGGTAGCAGGATACTATTGGACAGAAAAAGTGAACTGCAGTTCACTTTTTCCCGCCAATCATCTCCTGCCACCTATTAGACAGAACCTTAACAGGTCATAAGTGGCAGGAGAGGATCCGGTCTAGGTTACAAATGCCTTTGAAATTTGAAATGAAATGATTATATTATAGGTGGCTGCCAAATAGGCTCTAAAGAACAGTACAACATTCATACAGGTTTACCAATATTTTCTGTTCTGAATACTGATTTGATCTTCGTTGATATCATCTTTAGTAGGTTAAAATACTATAGATCCTTGTACGATTATGATGCCCACCTCTGGTGCCTTGTGACACTACACGCACTCTTTCTTTTACCAGATAGAAAGCAATAGAAAGCGTCGGCTTGGATTTTATATGGCGACCCCTAACCTGCACCGCGTCCCCGCTGATAGTCAAGCGGGTGGAAACATCGGCACCAAAAGTGATTCACTTTTTTGGGGGCGTCTGTAAATCACTTCTGTCGCTGATGTGGCCACCCTTTGCCCTAGGTGTTTGCCTACACCGAGCATAAAAAAGCCTCACTTGAAAGCATTGGAATACTCTTCGCTTCATTCGGTTATCAGTCTTCAGAATTCCCAATTGATTTTAATCCAATGGCACAGGCTCCTCACATAATTATAGAAGGTGATATATCTAAATGAACAATACCAATACTACTCATACTACTACTTGGTAGGGAATACAATAAAGCGTTTAGCCACTCTTGGATTGAAAACAAAACCAATCGAATGATCTTCAAAATTATACATATTTCATTACCAAAAAAAAATTAAAAAAAATTACATATTCTTTTGTGTCTGTTAGCCACATCTCTTACCAAATCCATGAATTGATGATAATCAAACAAATCTGAGATTTCAAATATAAAGAGGAATATTTCAATGTATGTCCTCATTCCATAACCAGCTTCGAGCAAATTTACATATTTGTATACAAGAAACCGAACTACCACAACCCAAGTCCTACCAGCAAACAGTGTACAAGAAAAACTACCTCAAGACTATCCAGTTAGTATTGAGATTACTGATATACATATAACAATATGTATAAAATCAATAAATAAATAAATCACTCAGCCCCTAAAGTAGTGCAGAGAGATCCCAGTATCAGCATATGTGATTAGATAATTACAATGCTATCTACAGTGGATACAAGAAAGTTGTAGTCAAAACACAATTGTGAAAACGCGATAGTGATATCCACAAGCATCTTCAAAGCTAATCCTCACCCTATCTTCAAGTCTTTCAAATTTCAGGAGAAGAAATACTATCGGAGATCTTTATGCTAAAGTTGGTCCATCTCAATTAACGAAGTTCACACTCCCTTTGGCCGATGGGGTTGGGGGAGTGTCATCAGTAGAGCAAATCAGGGGTAAAGAACAATTTCAGTTAATGGGTGGTCTGGTCATGTGGCACTTGACGAACAAACTGTCCTTTTACTCGGGGACGCTGCTCTGCAAGTCTTTTCCTGCTTTGGTATCGAACCTGTGTAACAGAATTCCACATCAGAACACTGAGATAGCCAGATCACAGATAATTTCCATACAAGGGCAGACTAAACCACTGCCATGCAATCCAGTGTTTGAACAATAAGCAACTAAAGTATACATTTTGTTAGTTCACACTGCTTAGACAGAGTCAATTGGGATAACCCAGGTTGACGAATTCTGTGATGACATTTAAAACATTATAGATAAATAATAATAGGAAGGTGATTATATAACCAACTTGTGGACATCCCCATCCATTTTAGGTCTGCACCAAGATCTAGGTGGAACCGCCTATAGCCTCCCTCTAAGTCATGCAGCTACCTTGATTCAATCATTAATTGATGATGGATGAACCAAATGGAATAACTACTAATAACTTTCACCAGCATGAATGTACCTTTTTCTCATAGCATCTATCTTTCCGCTTCAAACGGAACTTGGTTAGAGCTGCTTCTCTTTGGCTGGAGTGATGAGCATCCATCCCTCTGATTCCATCATGAATGAAGAGACCTTCATCATTCCCACTTTTTGCAGTAGCCCTGGCAGCAGCAGCTTGAGTGACATTCCCGTTGCTTCCATTGCACACGTTTCCAGAGCCACTGCTGTTAAGATGGCTTACACCATTACATAGACTGCTATTTACACTCTGACCACTAGCAGGTGAAACATCTTTAGGATCCTTCACATATTCCAAATTATGCTCCTTCTGCTCGTGCACACCTTGGTCAGTGGAATTGTCAGCATTTTGATCATGAAAGTGGTAAACTTGTTCAGGGTAGTGAGTTTCAGGATTGGACTCATGAGATGAATTCAGATGACAAGTAGATTCTTGCTGGCCACCTGAAATTTGACCCAAATTTGGCAGTTGATCTGATTGTGAGCAAAACATGGGTGGCAATTTGGTATCATAGCTAGCACATAACCCATCAAACATTATGCCTCTGACAGGAACAGGGACAGGTTTAACCCCAAGCCTACAGCATAGTAGTGCTGTTTCAGCTTGACCAGATTGGCCATGGACCAGAGAGGTCATACTTTCCTGATTATTATTCAGAATGGAACCATTCTGTTGAGAAGCATCAGCTGTCTTATCATAATCCTGTTTTGGCATATGTTTACAAGATTTGCTGGAACATTCTTTGGGTTCAGTGCAAGGACTGGCTGTTGGAAAAAGAGGCTGCACGGTCCTACTATTATACCTGCAAAAAGCAAGGACTTTAAGTAGCAAGTCCAGTGAAAAAAAAAAAAAAAAACAAGAAGTTTCGTTAAGGTGGGATTTGGAAAACTTGGAATGAAAAAGCTATGTATATGTTTTGCAACTCAGAATTTGTTATTGATTACTGATGATTGAATGAAATTTTAATATCTACAGCCACTTTGTTCTCTAGTGTAACTCCAGAATTTTAAAGGTGTGATGCTTTCAACCCTAGGTGTGACTCCAAGGTTCAACTAGTGTGACTCTATTTGATTATCTTTTTTTCCATTACAACCTTGTGTTCTTAATCCCTAGTTTGTCAAAAGTTTTACTGAATTTCAAACCTGTTAGTCTGAATGATAAATTTGAAACATATTCCTTCAAAACCGATCCCCAGGCATTCTCAAAAAAAAACCTTGAACCTACCCTAACGCTTAAAGGAATCACATAATCATCCTTTTCAGGTCCTACATCAGTTTGGTATCAGAGCCTTGGTCTTACATCAGAAATAATTCAATGAAGATAAAATATTTTAAGCTTTATCTTTTTTATTATTTTATTTATATTCTTTATTTTCCTTTTGAACACAAAGAATGATATGTAACATTCATTTATCTTTAATAAAAAGGATTGGTCTATCAATGGATTCCCAATAATCTAAACACAGAAAAAGTTAGAAAAAAAGACCTAAAATATTTCAGGAGTAAAGATAAATGAATGACTTGGAGACATCTCTCTGTGTGTGTAGGGTAAAAAGACATCCGTATATTTGTGACATAAATAATAAAAAGAAGTATATGAAGCCATAATGATGAAACTCATTATTACCTACCAATTACTTGAATAAAATTGAAAAACATGAGACAACTTGTTAGTAGCAAATCAAATTCTTATCCAAGCAGATGGAGCCCCATAAGTGGAGCAGAACACCATAGAGTGTAAAACATCAGAGTTCCTCAGACCAACTTAAATCAACTTGAAAATGTTAACAAATCCCTGTGTACGAGGGTTTTGTAAATGTCAATGAAATCATACAAGGGTTATCAGTTACAACAGAAATTCAAAGTTGTCCTTTCCAAGGATTGCATCGTCAACCAAAAGAAGTAAAATAAAATAAAAAAACATCAATACCTAACTATCTAAGGAGACTGCCAAAACTGCTTTTGCTCGGACATAGTAGTATCATAACCAGTTCTCTAATGGAAAGATTATATGGCAAGAAAATTCCAAGGTAGTGGACGAAAAAAGTACCCTTTATGATCACCGATGCACAGGGAAAGTTTATAAAAGCCTCTTAAGGATTCTCTTGGCTGAAGTTCTCAGCCAATTCCTTAAAACAACCAAGCTCATGAGTAAGCACACTAGGGTTGATTAGCTAACATTGCAACCAGGAAAAATAGTGAGCAGAAGCATAAACATGCTTAAAAGGGTAACTAGGATATGCATGGAATCCCAAAATTATTGAGGGCACGAGATGCTTCAATATTTGATGTATTTGTCTCTCATGTTATAGACCAATGACTCAATTAATTCATTCAGTTTTCAGACGAGAACTTCCCCTGCTAGAGTTTCATTTGTTTTCAAAAAGGTCATTACATGCTCCAAGAAAATTGTACTGGATACTTCAAGCTTTTTTCCAATGCTGCCAGTAAATATTAATAGAACTCCCTTGTTTGTCCCAAAACAAAGACATGTTGTAAAGGCAGCTTTTAAGTAATGCCAGACAAACACAAAACAATATAACTTCTGTGTTTACAATAACAGTGCCAGAATTAATAAACTTGCGATGTGGACTTTTGACGAAAAAACTTGGTCCCAACCCTTACTAAAGTGTGTTTTGGAAGATATCTACCATTATGTCAGCATAATTTCATGTTAATCTTCAAAATTAATGTTTTCAACAAACAGAATGAAGTGCAGGAATCAATAACTCACCATGAAAAGGCCGAGGCCTTTGAGTGGTTTAATGTATGCCTTTCATCACACCTTTGGTTTTCAGACTCACTAGGATGGGATCTTTTGAGGGACAGCTCTAATAGTGTAGTCAGACCAGACTTCTCGTTTGAACCAGAGTGAAATTTTGTATCATTGGACAAAATTTCTTGAATAGCAATGTTATAAGCGTGTTCATACATGCATCCTGGGTGTTTATCAAAGGCTCCAAGCAAGTCAATGGCTTCTCTAGAAGGTTCATCCCGTTCATAATTGTTGTCATGAGTTTGACTAGTTTTATTAGCACCCTCACTGTGACCTGGTCCCACATCCACAGAGTAGGTCATTGTTTGTCCATAAGCACGGTCTTCACCTGGAACTAATCTAGCTGAGCCGTTAACTTCATTCCAAGGGGCAACCTCTGATTCCAATCTCATTGAGTTATCTGCCATAACTATCTTGTCAGATGCCCAACTACTAATAAATCTAGTGGGACCAAGAAAAATGAAAAATAACTATTAACTCTAAAACATAAAAAGATGAAAATAAGAGGATGTCTCATACCTTCTCCTTTGCCCTCATGCATAAGAAATTCCTCATCCAATCTAACACTCTCTCCATGCCTCTGTATTTTCCTGCCACTCGCAAGAGAAGAACCCCTACATGTTGGCTTTAAGAGATCCTGCATATCATGCATGCATATGCTCTCAGCTTCTGTATCTGGTTTTGTACAAGAGCTCTGCACAAGAGGTGGCAAAACAGGTAATCTCTATGTAAACTTCAAGCAGCCTAAACTGAAAAACAATATTTCCTTTAGCAGTAAGTAGTATTAATACTCTTATACAGCACATAGTATCACAAATCCTGGGAATGTCGTTCCTTACAACCTATTTCACTTGGTATCAATAAATTAAACCATGAACAAATTAATTCAGCTAATCCTGGTCACAAAGTAAATGCCCAATCAGCTAATACTTCTCATAGCTATACAAGTGTTGCGGGGATTGACATTATGAAAGTCCTAGTAAAATATTAAAACCAATTTTGCAGCAAAGTATCAAAAGTTTATGGGCAGAATTATTATAGTAGCTCATCAACAAGTTGCCACATTGTTAAAGAAATGCCTGTTTCAAGAAAATATAAGCCCTTGGATTGGGCGGTTCTGGCACCACTTATGCCCAAGATAGATGGAAAATGGGGAATGTGTTGATACAAGGCCATTCAGCGGGCATGAAACTAGCCAAGGTTTCCTCACATTTTCGATAAAACCTTCTAGTATAAGTATTTTAACAATGTTAGTAGATGTTATCCGAAGGATTCCAAACCCCTCCTTTTTAATCCATGTCAGTGTATAGAAGAAATTATTTTGGCAAAGGTGTCCTTACCTACGACAGACTATAATTATAAGTGCCTCCAAGTTTTGATTTAATCAACAAGCTTTGTGTGAGCCTGTGTATGTTAACATGCTCTACTCTAAATTGTAAATATGATTTAAGAAGAACCAATTTGTTATTAAGCTAGAAGGATAACTAGAAGAAGGGAGAACACTCACTTCAGTATCATTTCCTTTCCCACTGCACTCCCTATTTTTCTGTCCCCAAGCAACACATTCGCTTGAGTAATTACTCATAGCATTGCTTTCAGAGATAGCTCCAACTTTTTGTTGTGCAAGGCTCCCATCTCGGCAAACTTGTCCACCACCGGCTGACTGATAGGACAATATGAATAAATCAAGATTCGGTTTGAATTCAAAGATTTAAAGAATCTCCGGAACCACATAATAGGCAAGAATTTCATATATAAATCAAAGGACAAGAATAAAGATAGGGCATACCAATTGTCTTCTCCAAACATGCTGCCACAAATTCCTAAGCTCATTCTTCCTAACAGGCTTAATGAGAAAATCAGCTGCACCTCCCAACATGCATTTGAAGACCATGCTAACTGAATCATGTGAAGACATCACTGCATGATCATAACAGAAGTAATGAGTAACTTAAATGAAATTCCGACAAAGGCAAAAAAAAACTACTACAAACAGAGTATCAAATGATCAATCATATCATACTTATAACAGGAATGTTTTTGCAGATATCATGCTCCATTATCAAGGTAAGAAGAGAAACTCCAGATATTAGTGGCAACTCCACTTCTGTCAAGATGAGATCAATGTTTTGAGGTCTCCCCTTTAGTGCTTCCCATGCCTTTATGCCATCAGAAACTGCAGCAACTGGTCAAATACAGACAATAATTGATTTTCAGTTCCAAAATCCGTAGTTCGAATCGTAATTCATTTCAAGCACCAAGATACATCTTAACAGTCACGGAGGATATTTAATGTGCAAAAAGAAAAATGAAAAAAAGAACTTATATATATTCAAAAAATTTAGAGTAGAAACTTGACACGGGAGCATATTGTGTCCGCAAAAGGAAGTTAGAAGACCATGGTTAAGCCTTAGACATTGAATTGTAACAAGGCCAAAAAGCCCTAGTCATTTATAGGTTAAAGAGTGAGTATGTTCTTGTAATAAGGCATTTTATGCCAAAGATTTTTTTCTGAGAATATTTTTATGTTAGGGGCTTTTATGTAATAAGGCAAAATTGCCACAATCAATTGAAATTTATGTGTGCGCTATCAGCCATGTTTTTGGCCTCTTTGTGGACTGTTAAAGTCAACAAATGGGAGACCCACAGTGTGCTGTTAAACCTCATTTAAACCTTGCCAACTCATCCCCTAATCCATCATTCAATCAACCATCACACAAGATACCTTTCCATAATCAATATCTACAACTCGGAGGCATATCCTCTGGTCCACTTTTTTGGTGCTCCACATGGTAATCCAAGACACAAAGGAGGTGGGGCCCATGTAAGGGAGCTTTTCAAAAAGAGTATGGTCCCCACCCCTTTGTGTCGGTGGAGCACCGTGGAGCACCAAAACTGTGGACCAGAGAATATGAATCCAACTCACCACTGATGGGAAGTGTGGAGCCTAATAGTACTGTACATTTTTCCTTGACTCGCGGATCCAAACTTTGCGGTAAGTTGGCAAGGGGGGTTGCAGGGCAGTGCCCCCCTGCCCGTAAGGTAGGGATTCGGGGGCGGTAGGCCCCAACCCGATTTTTTAGCAAGGGTATTATGATAATTTCACACTTGTATGGTGTAACCCTAATTATATATAATGTCGAGGGCGGCCGCAACAAATGTATAGTCTTGTACTTTTTGTTTTTCGATCATAGTGAAAAATCACAGCAACTCCGTAACCGTAGCTCAAGTTGGATGAACCACGTGGGCTTGATCTTTATTTTGCTTCGTTTTGCTCTCTCATGATCCTGGGATTAGGGTAAATCCCTAACAATCACCACCTTGATCTCTCCACGATACCCTCCACCCACAGTTGACAAAGTAAATTTAATTTGCTTTTGGATGTTAGCAGATTGTAAGGCTTCATAGGAAAATTTAAGTGTTCATAGTAAACTTTGAAGGTTTGGCCACCACAAATTGGCCTTCTCTCTCAATGTTTTCTATTTTTTCTTCAATTATTCTCTAAACCAATTTTATGATCATAACAAAATCTTCTTAAGAAACCCATCCCCCCACCAAAAAATTAAAAATAAATAAATAAATAAAAAATAAAGGAGTTAAAAAAGGAAGAAAAGTACTAGCAGACTTCACACATATTAGACCCTTTCCCCTAAATTTATTTTCGGATAAAACCACGTATCTGTGCAGACTACTGAACGATACCAAGCTTAAGCTCCAAAGTATAACTACTCACCCCAGGCTCTAAATTTCATTGCTTCTACCATGAAACAACCACCACCCTAAACTATAATCTTCGATCCCCAGCCAGAAAATATCAATTAATCTTTTAGGCCCAGTCTGGTTGCCTTGAATTGTATAGAAAAGAAAAGAAAATCCCACAGAAAAAGAAATAAAAGAATCATCAGAAAAACATGAAAACACTAACTTTTCATGGCAACCAGACAAGGTCCAAAATAAAAAGAAAAACGAAATTCACCTTAAAAATGACAATCTCTCTCTCTCTCTCTCTCTCTCTCTCTCTCTCTCTATATATATATATATA
>JAOXJP010191371.1:0-26221 GCA_025762735.1 Platanus orientalis | reverse complement strand
GAATCAAAGGTTGTGTCCCTACACCTGTTCCGAACAGACACCAAAAACTCTATAAATAATAGGTCCCTCATGCATTTCATATTGATTTTACAAACGAATTTTTTGGTTAAGGGTTTAGTATCATAGTGCATTAGTGTGAGAGAGAAAGTATTGCACGGTTTTGGTTCGCCAGACACACAGATCGTAGTGCTACCTCTGTGTGTGTAGATCATTGTATCCTGGGAGATAGACGTCCGACTAATCGTTAGCACCAATGCGAGGGACGAATCTGTCTTAAGGACATAGTGTCTAACACTAGCCTTGATCTACTTAAGTGAAGTTACATCATCCAAATCAAGTAAGTATTTCATTTATTTTATTAAGTAATTTTCGTAGTTTATAGTAGAGTGCACATGTATGTAGAATATTGAAATAACAATACAGCAACTAACATTTTCGGGAGAGGCCAAGTGGTCAGCCCATTTAGGAGAGGCCAAAGGTGCCAACCCATCTGGGAGAGACCAAGGGGCCAACCCAAGGAACAAAACCAGGGTGAGACTTGAACCAAAAATGAATGTTGTTTGTTTCAAATGGACACTATAACCACTGCTTATGGTTCCATTGATGTACCTTATGATCATCTAAATAGCCTTTAAGTGAGACTCCTTAGGATCAGCTTGGTACCTAACATAAGCACCCATGCTGAAAGCAATGTCTGGCCTACTCATAGTCAAGCATAGTAGGCTACCAATCATGCTTCTATACAACATGATATCCACATTTTTTCCATCAACATCTTGATGTATCTTTTCACTGATGCTGATTGAAGTGTTCAGAGGTTTGTCATACAATCCAAACTTGGTGACCAAACCCTTTACAAACTTGGATTAATCAATGCAAATACCATCTTCGGTATGTTTAATTTGTAATCCAAGAAAGAGTTTGAGCTCATCTTTCATACTCATCTCAATTTTGATCCCACAACTTGGGAAAACTCTAGAGATAACATCTCATTGGTTGATCCAAGTATGATATCATCTACATAAATTTGTATTATGAGTATGTTATCATCATTCTTCTTGATGAAGAGTGTTTTATCAACACTCCCACCTGAAAATTCATTATTTAGAAGAAAAATCTAATTAGTCTTTTATACCAAGCACAAGGAGCTTATTTAAGACCATAAATAGCCTTCTTAAGCCTATATACATGCTCTGGTTTTTGATGATCCACAAACCCTTCCGGTTGTTCTATGTATACTTCCTCTTGTAGAACACCATTGAGAAAGAACTATTCACATCCATTTGAAATAATTTGAATTTTTAAATGGTAGATAATTGCTAGGAAAATTCTAATGGATTCAAACATTGCAACTAGGCCAAAAATTTTCTCAAAGTCAATGCCTTTAACTAGGGCATAACCTTTGGTAGCTAGTCTTGCCTTGTTTCTGACCATGGTGCCATATTCATTATTTTTGTTCTTGAATATCCATTTGATACCTATGACATTCTTGTCCCTTGGTCTTTATAAATGTCATTCCAAATGAATTGGGTAAGTTCTTGCATAGCAAGAATCCATCCAGGGAAGAACCTCATTAACCTTCTTGGGATCTATTTTAGAGGCAAAGCACAAGTGGCTAATAATGTTCTCTGTTTGTCTTATTGTCTTCACTCTAACTCTAGGATCACCAATAATATATTTCATGGAATGTCCCATGGTGATTCTTCTTTCCTTGGTTTATGACTCAACTTCTTCAACTTTCTCCATATCATCATTGGTTTCTTTGTGAAGGGAAGCTTCCTCTTCTTGATCATTTTCAAAGAGGAGTTGAGGTTTATCCACAACCTTTCTTGGACCTCCTTCTTGATTAATAATAACATTTATTGATTCCCCCAAGGTTTGAGTCATCTTATTGAAGACCTTATAGGCCCTACTCTTTGTGGAGTAGCCTAAGAAGATAGCTTCATAACTCTTGGGATCAAATTTCCCAAGGTGTTCTCTATCTCTTAGGATATAGCAAGTGCACCCAAAAGTTTAAAAATATTTTATATTGGGTTTCTTGCCCTTCCACTCGTAAGTTGTCTTCAAGGTTCCAGGCTTGAGATATACTTTATATGTAGCAAGCTATGTTTACAGCTTCATCCCAGTACCTTTTAAGAAGATTCTTGCTAGATAGCATAGCATTTGTCATGTATTGCAAGGTTCCGTTCTTCCTTTTTGCCACCCCATTCTGTTGGGGTGTCTTGGGGGCTGAGAACTCATGCTAAATTTCATATTCTTAACAAAATTTTGGAATTTTGAGTTCACAAACTCGCTTTCATGATTACAATGAATCCTTTTGATTGAGATTTCCTTTTCCACTTGAGCTTTCTTGTATATGATCTTGAACACTTCAAAAGCTTTGGATTTTTCCCTCAAGAAAGCAATCCAACAGTACCTTAAGTAGTCATCTATGATGACTATAAAGTACTTTTTCCCTCCTAGGATTTTAGTCTTGGTAGGACCTGCAAGGTCTATGTGTAGGAGATTTAATAAAGGCCTAGAGGTACCAATACTGGTTACCTTCTTATGTGCCACTCTTGTTTACTTTCCAAGTTGGCACCCACTACATATAGGTATCTTTAATCCATCAATTTTGGGTAGACCTTTGACTAAGTTTTTCTTACTTAGTTTTGACAAGTCTTTATAGCTCAAATGACCTAATGGTAAGGGAGCACCTTGATGGGGATTTCAAACCTTCATCTCAGAGCTAGTTCAAGAGAGGTAAGACCATCTAGTTTATCTGGTTGATATCTTAGACTCATGCTAGAGACATTCTCACATTCATAGTTGCAGATGCATGCTCACAATCCATATGTTTGAGCTCTAAGGATTTCCTAGAGGAGCTTAAGCTAAGGGATTTACTATTGCAGAGTTTTATTTTTCTTATTTAGGATTTTATTATGTAATTTGGGACATGAGGGGACATTATTTTATATTGAGAGTGATGTAGAGAGAAGTAAAACAATGTATCAGGGGTAAAATTGTTCAAAATGGACAATTTCAGGGTCTTTTCAAAGGAGCCATATAAAGAGGTATTTTAGTCATTTTCCTTTATAATAATGTAGCCCTAACTAGGGTGGACATGTGAGATGCTATTATAAAGCCCCTTGGCCGTCCAAGCATAGGAAAATGCAATATTGAATGAAGTTTTGAGGTTTTTTCAAGTCTTATGGGTGTTCATATGACCAAAGCTTGAAGAAGATATTATTCTTCAACTTTGAAGCTACAAAACTTGGAATGGTTGTCTTCAAAGCGAGGTTTGATGCTTAGGGGGAGGCCATTACCTATTCTTCTATGTTCTACATCAATTGGGGTTGTTATCGTCTCTTCTTGAAAGATCTACAATACTTTGCTGAAATCTTGTAACAAAGTGAGTGATATTTTAGTTAATTGATCAATATTATCCAGTAAGTGAATTATATTTTCAAGAGAGAATCTCTAGCACTTTTCTACATATTTAAAGATATTAAATCAAGGTTTATACATGTGAACTTTATTGGACTTTTGCATAAAGAAGGGATTTATATTCACACAAGATTCACATCAAATAACAAACTGAAAAAATTTTGGAACAACATTGTTGCTTCAGTTGAAATTTTTTTACATGCTATTAAAGGATTTAAGACCCCAAATTTTGTCTATGACTTGATTATGACCTTAAAAAAATTTTCAAAGTGCTGGAAATTAGTTTAAATCATTTTTTATATTTTTTACCTTGCTGCCAACTCGAAATGCACAACCCAAAATTTTTTTGCACATATGATCATGAAGTCTACTTTAAGCCATTGTTTGAACATGATGCCCTTGCTATTTTGATTGAATATTAACCTTATTTATACCTCTCAATATCCTTTAAATAGAAATATAAATCACCCTTAAAACCCACTGTTCGAAAGAACCTAAATTAGTCATCTAAGTTGTTTGATGATTACATGTGATGAATACTAAATTTGGTTTGGTGGTTTATTATTTCATGCATGTTTAGTGTTTAATGTCTCTTGATTTTATACTCTGATATGTATGCATAAAAGAACTCATTTAAGTGAACATAATCTGACTTTAGGTGTATTTTATATATGAGTAGGAACCTAGATTCTATCTTTGACATTAATCTTGACAATTATGTTCTTAACTCCCCACCTTCATATCATCATATACACGTTGCATTAAATGGGTGTCCTTACATGCATTACTATAATGTGCATTGTCCCGCATAAAATTGGTATCAGAGCTTAGGTTAGATGTTCATGCATTTAGATTTGGGTTCTTGCATATTAGGGTAGTCCACGTACATCAGGTTTAGTTTCTTTACTTGTTGAGAAATATTGTGTTTGGTTTCATGGGATATAGTTCTAAGACATTTATTGCATTGTTGTGAGTCTAGTGGGTTAAGATCACTTTTGCATAACCTTTAGAGTATGGACACTAGAGCATGGACCGATTATAAACCCAGATATTCTAGTAAGATCAATGAAAGAGGATCTAGCTCAATCTATACCAATTACCCTACCTATGGATTCCAAATCTCTATGTGATATGATAGATAGATTAACCTATTCTATTAAAAATAACAAGATAAACTCCCAAAATTAGATTGATGACTTACGAAGAGAAGCGAGAGCTATGTATCCTAAATTTAGTCAACAGGAGGGGAGGGAAACCCATCAAGATACCCCTAGGAACCACCATTTTGACTATGGTTCTATAAAGGATCTTAGGAGGAGTAGACCCTCCAGTCTGGGTTTTGAGCCTAAACCCCTTAGATTTTTATTGAGAGAGAGTCATCTAAATCAGATAAAGGGGAAGACCTGAGGAGATCAGCTAGACCCAAGACATCTATATGGGATCATGAAAGGGACCCTAGAGAGTATAGGGATCCGAGAGGTTGAAGAGACATTAGGGACTTAGGGAGAGGCATGTCTCACCCTATGATCAATCCAGAGCAGTATCTTTCAGTCAGGCAGGGAACTTCTACTGTAGTTGACTACATTATGTGGCTTGATGACTGTTATTTGAAATGTGGAATCAGTGAGAGCTTAATTATGACCATCACTAGATTTAAAGAGGGGTTTAAACCTGAGATACAAAAAGAATTTCGTCCTTACTATATCATTACTTTAGAGGAGACCTATACATTAGCCCAGGACATGGAGAGGTGTGTGAGGCTTTTTGCTTTACGTTTCTTAGATCCTATGTGTAAGGATATTAGCTTAGGGGCCTCTACTAGTGGATAGCCACTCATACCAGGTCCTAGTACCTCTAGGCCTGTCCCTAATCCCGATAAGAAGGAGGATGTGGTTGAGGGTTTACCTATAATAAACCCTGAACATTGTCCTAGTTAGATATAGACTTCTTTGCTTATAAAAGACATTGTACATAAGGAAGAGCCACAAGAGGATCAGTCATTAGATAAAGTGAGACCTGATGAGCTACATGTCCCTCTTACAGTGAAAATACCTAATGATGATGAGGAAGAAGAAGAACCTCAAGAGATTGACAAACAGGTTCAGAGAGCTCAAGAGAGTGCATCTGTAGAGGCCTTAGTGTCTAGTTTTATTATACATGACCTTGACCATGATGTTGAGCAGGAGATTCATGAGGTCTAAGAGTTTCCAGAAGTTTAGGTGAGTGTACCCATAGCGACTTTTGTGTTTAGAGTTGTTATGTCTGAACCTGACCCTATCCTTGAAATTTTGTTGGATCTTCCACTTAAGAAAGAACCACTTATGCCTAGAGTACACACATTCTTTGATAAAGTGGTTCATACCGCTAGTGTATTTGATTCCTTTGTGCCTAATTGGGACTTATCTATCTGCCTTATCTACTAGGCATTTCCGAAAGGTACTATGGAAGATGAGGGGTGCACATATGTTTCTTTCATTGATTACACACTTGTCACATGATTACCATCCACATACTGATGAATTACTTGAGGTGGTAATTAAGAGTCATGATCCTTTATTGAACAGGTAGGTTTCATTATTTAGATATCCTATTGGAACCTATTCTATGTCATGGGAGAGTATTTTATATTGCTTCGACTTTGTTTGCATCATTGCATCCCATAGGCCACTAGAACTTGTATTCATTGTTACATTCATTTGTGCATCTCATACTCATACATATTTACTACATGAAGATTTTAAAAAGAAAGTATCTAGCATAGCCCATTATTAAAACATCCTTTCGGTATTAGAAATGATTGCTCCTACCATGTTGCTGTTGTGAAAATATTAAACACTTTTTGGATTACTTTTTAATTTTTTGGAAAACATGTAGTCTAGAGTTTGGCATAAGAGGGACACCTGATGCTTATTTCCATGAGGGAAATCTCATCGCGATAGGATTATCTGAGGATTTTGGTGAACTCTCTTAACAAAAGCTTAAGGTCCGTCTACATGCAGGGGAGGACATACACCATTGAAAAGTGGTGAAAATCACCGAGAAGGATTTTGGCTGCCTCCCTTAATAGACGCTTGGTCCACAGGGCGTTATGGGGCGGACATGTCAGCATCGAAAAAGTGATAAGTGCCCTATGCCCCCAAAAAAACACTGTAAATCACTTTTTAGCGCTAATGTGTCCACCCCCTAACACCTAGCAGATAGAATCCTTCCTAAAAAATAATGCTCTCAAAAAGTGTAGCTCGAATTTGGTTTCTCTTTAATGAACGATTATGGTTTGCCCTGCTTCAAGGGCGAACACATTGGTGCCAAAAAAGTTATTTACACTTTTTGGTCGATGCATTCAATTTTTTATGGGTGCATTCACTTTTCGGTGCCAATGTGTCCACCCCTAATGTATGATGGATCTCTGTCATTTATTAAGGGACCGTGTCAAATCGTTGACGTAAAAAGTGTAAATCACTTTTTCAATGCTGCTGTAGGGGAGACCTTAGGCGTTCATTCATTAAGGGGACACACCAATCCACTCCAACAAGACTAAGATAGAAATAAAATCAAATGTAATTTAAGTATAGTCCAATCTAATCGAACCTTTTTTTTATTAGAACTGCCTTTAAGCAAGCAGTTGTGCTTCCAAAGCTCTTGTTTCCCATTTTCTTATGTAATTAAGATAAATGTATTATAGTTTCCTCATTTAGATTTAAAGCCCAGAATTTGAAATTTTTATCTTTTTAAAAGTTGTAATTCTATTTGTTATTACTATAGGTTTCTATAGCTAAATTTTTTTACTGGTTCAGATTGATATAGTGGTTTATAATTTTCTCTATAAGATCTATTAGTTTTATAACCAGGGTTTTAATAACTCTCTCTCTCTCTCTCTCTCTCTATATATATATATATATATATATGTTTTGATAAATGTAAAACATACACATGTATTCTTACATAATTAGTTGTTAACCATCTTTTGTTTCTTTCTTGTTTAATGCAACTGCTTTACTCAATTAGGGTTTGATCTCTCTGGTTGATTTGTTAGCGTTTCTTGTCATTCCGTTTACTGCTCCAAAAATAGGTAAGCTGCTTGCATTATTTTATAGTTTTTGATCCCTTTTTGGTTTTACTTTTAAAAATTATTTTTCTTACGATGCACCCTTTGAAATTGTGCTCACATGAAATTTCTTATTTTGGGTAAGTTTTTATTTTCATCAAAGTCGGTCTCTTGAATTTTAGATGGTGTTTGGGTGCATGCAAATGAGAAGATGAGGAAATATATACCAGAAATGGGGAAAGTACGTTTTAATAAGATGAAGAAAATTCTATAAAATCTGAAAGGATAAAAATATATGGTAAATCAAGTGGGCAGAGAAAAAGCAATACTTTCATTCAACCTTAATGGGCAGTTAAAGACGTAACATCACAACTAAAAAATGGCTGAAGTGCCCCTAAGGAATCTGGAAAATCAAGAGAATCAAGCCCAATGATCTCTCTTAGAAGGTCAATTTGTTAGCTATTATTTTTGTATTTCCCCCGATTATGAGATTGTTAATGTGGAAAGGCATGACCATGACTTATTCTTTGGAAAGTGTGTCTAAGAAAAGCAAAAAACACATTCCCACTTTCGGTGGATGTGTAGGAACAAATTAAAGAAAATCATGCCTACATCATCATCACCTTGTTCTTGACTATTGTCAATTTGGTGTAGAGGTAGTTTATTTGAAATTCTTAAAAAGGTTAGGTGGCCCCATATTGTTTTTTTAGAGAGATAAACAACAATATTTTATTGAACAAAAACAAAAAAAAAAAGCAACAAGAAGTTTGTCAGAGCTTATAGTTGGATTCAATGTTCTAAAAATTGTAGCTACGTCCTAAAGAAAATTAAAGCAGATAATATTCTTGCTTCTCATCACATGGTGCTGAGAAGAGTTAGGAAGCCTACAGACAGTGATCCTCTAAGCTCAAAAGAACATTTTACTGTCTTCCGATGATTAAAAAGAAAGTAAATAAAACATTCAAATAGTGGAAAGAATCCCCAATATACAAAGATTACCTCCCAATGCAACTCATCATACCTTAAAACAACACAAAACACAATCCATTGAAACTCCATCAAAACAATAAAGCACTCATCATACCTCAATCAACGAACTAGAGGACCTCAAACAAAACCTATAGAGGACAAAATATTGAAAATCTCCAAGTTCACATATACAAGGCACCATTTCAAATCCAACATAAACAATCAAAAACTACAAATTTTACTTATTAAAAAAAAACTAAATAATTGAAAACCATTCATCCAATCTTGGAAAAGAAAACCCAAACAAAAATAGAAGATAGGGATAATTGAAGCAAATATTGAACATCACCAGTCATGCCAACCATATCAAAAATTCAAAAGCCAATAATAATAAAAAAAAGAAACAAATAAAAACAAAAAGCTCTGACCACAATCATGCATTTGTGCGGATAAAAAGAGAATATTCATGCATTCACCGAGAAGTAGAAGCTTCAAATTTTGCAAAATAATAATAACAATATCATTTAAAGATTAAAAAAAAAAAAAAACAACCAAATAAATTGGAGATTAATGTAATATACCAGAGAAAGAGTAATCGAATTTGAGAATGGACGATGATTCATATTCTTAGGGAGACGGCCATTCCGTTGACTGGATGAAATCCTCTCCACCTTTCGCTTTCTCCTCTTTAGGGTATTCATTTTAAAGTTTGACAAGAGGAGATTCTCTTATTATAAAAGATGTATTAGAAAACAAGGATAACCCTAATACACCACAACAAAGGAGAGAACAAGAAAGCAGAACCTTAAATAGGTCCCCAAAGACAACAAAACATACAACAAAAGAGCCAACAAAAAAAACTCACTCAAAGGTAGATTAATGCATTACATCTCTATTAAGGATATAAGCCCAAACCTTTTTAGATCTAAAAAGTAAGCCTGAAATCAATCATGTGGTTTGTTCGACGATTGATGCTTTTGATTTTGTGAGGTGGTCACCAGAGATCTTTACTCACGATCTCAAAGAGTAATCAAAAGAAGAGTAATCACTTGGTTTGTCTGGTAAGGAATCTGTATCAAAGGTCTTTGATTAATCGCCGGCCAAACTTGGGGAAGCATTTATGCGGGAGGAGAGGGGAAGAGAAAAATCTCAAACAAACAGTGCCTTAAGCAGAATAAACTACTCGCGTGCTAACTACATTTGTGGGAAGAAAGGAGAAGAGATTAAAATAAAATTAAGGTATCCATGTCGCCGCCTCTAACTGAGGGATCTAACTACACTAACTTATTAGTGGTGGCCAACCAAAAAACGCCACTAATAAGGTCCTAATTAAGGACGGGATAACTTATTTGTGGCGGCCAACCTAAAATTGCCACTAATAAGGCCATATTAGTGGCAGCCAATAAAAAAAGCCACTAATAATGCATTATTATTGGCACATTTGATTAATATTTCCCTATTAGGGGCACGAATGTAAAAGGGCCATTAATAATCGACAATTAGTGACATTTTATGGTGGCCGCCACTAAAACATCGCTACTAAAACCTTATTTTTTTGTAGTGCATGTAAGTCCCTAAACTATGTAAAAAAACTGAGATGCCTGATGGTTTTTCCAATGTGGTGAAATTCGATGCTATAAAGGTCAATGAAAAGTGTTAAATGACTAATGAAAAGTGACAAGTGAACATTAAGACAAGAACAGTGAAAGCTAATAAGTGATAAATGAATATATGATAAATGATAAATAATAACTAAAAAGATGAATAATAAATACTAAGATAATGGTGGACTTGTTGAATATAGAATTACAATTTCATGTTTCACTATGAAAATATATTATTATGATTACTAAATTGTTTAAGAATGATTCATTTCTAGTTTGAAATAATTTATATATGTATATTCATATTAAAAAATATTACTATGCAATTGTAAGTACATATTATTATGTATGTTGCTATGCAAATATATGATAAGAATTCCATGTATAGGTAGAACCTTGCATATTGCCATATGTAGGTACTAGAAAAATGCTAGGTACAAATATAATAACGTGTATTATCATATGTATTTCTTATATGATGAACCATGATGATGAATGCTTAAATCTTGTAATGACTATTAGATGATGTATACACACTAGCACATGCTTACACGTTAGAAATTGAGGTATATTTCATATAGAGATATACTTAGTACTTTTATATTGAAAGATTTATGTTTTACCCATCCGATTTCTGTAGTAGGTTTTGTGTACCTACTTACGAGCCGTAGATCTCACCCATCTATATCATTTTTTCAGGTGATGCTTAGTATAGGTATGTTATTTGAAGTACCTAGAGGTTGAAGGAAAGGCTTATGGTTGATGTTTCTCCTCTTTAATAGTTTATGTTTCATTTAGACTCTATGTTATGTATTAAACCTTTTTGGAATGTGGTGATAGAGATGTTAGCTCCTATTAATGATGGGAGATTAGTCACATGATGCTAGTATGTTTTATGTCATGGTTTATTTCCATTGCACATTTAAAATTATGGTTAAATATAATAGTTTGTGATTCTGCTGTTTATATTGTTTTAGGGTTAATGTTAAGTATTTCATGAAGATTACAAATTCAGGTAAAAAGCTTAAATTTATAATCAATTTCATATGAATCCGATTTAGTAGTGACCGGTTTCACGACTAAATAAGATAGTAAATTTCAGGATCGTTACAAAACTAATAAAATTCTTTTTAATAGAATGGGTGAAAGTTTGAAATAGTGGAAAGAAGCATTTGAAATGAGGTGATAGAAGTTTAAAGTAAAATATTAGTTCTAGATAATTTAAGGGAAAAAAAAAAAGAAATATCTATTCTAAATATTTATATAATCAGATGTAGGGATGTAGAATCATTTTCATGGTTATTGCCACATCGTCTGTTTTTAATCGAATTATGGAAAAAATTGTCAAGGTACTTTGATTAATAAATATTTACAAACGGGATGTTGCATAGTTTATGTTTAGGCAATTCTTAGGCCCACTCTAATAAAGGAATAAGATGTAGTTATGGACTTTTAATAATATGAGTTATAATAGAATTATATAATTAGAAAATAAATTAAGAGTGATTTAATGACATAAGAGATGATTTAATAGGAAAGAAAGATAAATTCATAAAAAAATATATAGCAAAAAAGAATTTTGGTGTCTTTAATTTTAATTAATATTAAGGTGTAACCTAGAAGAAAATGAAGAAAGAAAGAAAAAAAGAGAGAGAGAGAGAAATGTTCCGTGATAATAATGCAGTTGTTATGGGGGTAAAAGGGTCAAAAGAGTGTTCAGTTGACAAGGTAGGTGAACAATAAAAGGGCCTGCAATCCTCTACGCCACCCCCCTTTGAGACACTCAAAGGCCACATGAGGAGGGGATCAACTCACCTTTTGGAGGTGTGGCCCTTGAGCGTCTTCAACGGGGTTGGCGTAGAGGATATCAGCCCAAATTCAAAGACACATCCTGTCTCAAAACAGACAATCAGTCTCCAAAAAAATGAAGAAGGGAAAGAACGATGATTTAACAGAGAAGCTTGTGTTGGAAATCAATAAAGTATATGTATAACCTTCGGACTTCGGAGGGCTACTAACGATGCTTTTTTATGATAATAATAATAATAATAATAATAAATATCATGATGTAGATTTAACATATAAGGACGTGTCTGAGTTGACTTTGGGGGACACCATTACATAAATGCAAGTTCAGATCACATGGCTGGCATGTGATACTACTTGTTTTTTAAATAATATTTACACTTTTAACCTTATATATCTCAGCCTGTGTCAAAAGGATCCTCTCCTGCCGCCATATGACCTATTAAGGTCCTACCTAACTGGTGGTATGACACGTTAGCAGATAAAAAGTAAAAATCATCTGTCAATGTGTACTTCATTTTTTCCCCACCAACATGTCATGCTGGTCAGACAAGAGCTTAACAGGTCATGAGGCAGCAGGAGAGCATCCGTTCCACAGCCTGTGTGTCCGGCCTATTCTGGAGAAGGATCCTCTCCTGCCGCTTGTGACCTGCTAAGGTCCTGACTACCAGGTGGCACGATACGATTGGCTGAAAAAAGTGAAAATAATCTTTCAAAATTGTAATTCACTTTTTCCCACCAATCGTGTCATGTCGCCTGTTAGGTAGGACCTTAACAGGCCATAAGAAACGTCTTAGAGGTGGAGGCGTATCCTCTACCCCAGTTTACGGTGACAGGTGTGTCAATCATAGACAGAAAGGGAGTGGAGCCCTTACCCTTTTGACCACCAATTTTTACACCACAAAAACATTGACTCTAAGCTTTACTTAATCCACCGGCCAAGGATTGCAAAAGCCCCAATCTTTTATAACTCATCTCTACTGCAATTATTTTTCTTCCATGGCTACCAAGAGAAGCCAAGAAGCCTCGTCTTCCTCCACCCCTGCTCCCAAGAGGCTCCGACAAGCCTCTTCCTCTTCCACCCCTCGATGGAATCACGATGTTTTCTTGAGTTTTAGAGGTGAAGACACCCGTACAAACTTCACTGACCACCTCTACCATGCTTTAGTCCAAGTTGGGATTCATACCTTCAGAGACGACGACGAACTCGAGAGAGGAGAGGATATTTCTTCTGAACTTTTGAAAGCTATCGAACGATCACAAATTGCTATCATCGTTTTCTCCAGGAACTATGCTTCTTCTGGGTGGTGCCTTGATGAACTTGTGAAGATACTTGAATGCAGAGAAACTATGGGCCAAATAGTTATACCTGTTTTCTATAACGTGGATCCATCAGATGTCCGAAAACAGAGTGGGAGTTTCGTGGAAGCATTTGCAAGACACGAAGAGCGTTTCGTGGAGAACCTTGAGAAGGTGAAAAGGTGGAAGTCAGCTCTCACACAAGCGGCGAATTTGTCCGGGTGGGATTTAAAAAATCTTGCCAATGGGTAATCCTAATTCCTAGCTGAAATTACTTTTCTTTTGCTTCTTTTACTTAATTTTCCACTACTTATCTCCATAATAATCATAGAAGTATAGAGCTATATATGAATCTCCTCTTCCCTCATCGCAACCCTGGTCATTATTAGCAAAACCACAAACGTGATAAGTCTTATAATATATCTTTGCTAGTAATTTTCTACTTTTTCATAGGTTTTTTTTCTTTCTTATGTCTCATTAAGTTTCTAAGTCTTAACCATCCTATTACTTTTATTCCATTATTTTCTAATTCTTCATGCACTTCCTCATTTTTTATTCAGTTTTAATTAAATATATAATCTTTATACTTTTCATATTATATACTTATTCTCCACTTTCATAGTTCTTTTTTATTCTATTGTTTCCAATCTCTATCGTTTAGTACTTTCCTTTTTAATTTTTTTTTTTTTTACAACTTGCGAACTTGGAAATTAATACAATGGGATGACCCATTCAAACAAATTAAAATTTAGACCAAACTTTCCGTTGTGTACTTAGATTTTCATATTGTCTGTATATATATATATATATATATATAATGAAAATAGTACTCAGCTATAAATTTCTTCTGATTTTCGCTTGATTTCATTGTTTTTGATTTTTGATTTTTGATTTTTGATTTTTGTGACAGTTACAGCACCAAACATCTTCAAATTTTTATCTTTCTTTGTATTATTAGGGCGGAAAATTAGGCATACTGGCCCCAACCTGGAGGGATATGAAATTTGAGTGGGTTGGGCCAAGTTAACTTTGCGCTGTGGCAAATTCAGCATTAGTTTTTAAGCCGAAGTAAGATATGGGCAGAGTTTTATTGGGGCTCAGCTTAGTCCAAAGCCACCCCAACTCAACCTAAACTTCTTCTTCTTCTTCTTCTTTTGTTGATAAGTAACCGAAAATATACTAATATTTAAAAGCATAATCCACCCCAAACTCAGCTTGAACTCTACTGGAAATCAATTTATGTTCAGTCTAAACTTAGCTCAAACTTAGTTTGAACTCAGCCCAAGATCAATTTACTTGGGGCTAGAAGCTTCCAAAGTTTGAGCAGAGTATGGGCTCGGTCTGAGTATAGGCTGGGCGTCTATACTGTGGATTGACCTCTGCCTGTTCCATCCCAGCCTGACTTATAGCCCTAGTCATCAGGCTTGTTTTAACTAACATATTTATTGTGCTTCTATTTATTTATTTATTTTTGAATTTCAAGGACAGGCATGAGTCCAGATTTATCCAGGGAATTGTTGATACGGTTATGATGAAACTGAATCAAACGTTCTTGAATGTTGCCAAATACCCAATTGGAATGGAATCACATGTACAACATATAAATATGTTGTTAAATGGTAGATCAGAATCATCTGATGATGTTCGCATTGTGGGGATATATGGTATGGGTGGAATAGGCAAGACAACCATTGCCAAAGCCGTTTATAACCTTATCTTTCACAGATTTGAAGGTTGCAGCTTTCTTGCAAATGTTAGAGAAGTTTCAAAACAGCACAATGGCCTGGTACATTTACAAAAACAACTTCTTCGTGATGTCCTAAGAAAAAAGCTAGCGATTTGTAACGTTGATAGGGGAATCAATTTGATCAAACAAAGACTCCGCTGTAAAAGGGTGCTTGTTATTCTAGATGATGTAGATGAATTGAACCAATTAAATTCATTGGCCGAAAAGCGTGATTGGTTTGGTTTGGGAAGTAGAATCATCATAACAACTAGAGATGAGCATTTACTAAAAAATCTTCAAGTTGATGAAAAATATAAGGTTATAGAAATGAATCGTAATGAATCTCTTCAACTCTTTAGTTTGCATGCCTTTCGGCAAGACCATCCAAGCAAGGATTATATGGAGCTATCAATTGATGTAGTAAGTCATACTGGAGGGCTTCCATTAGCTCTTGAGGTTTTGGGCTCATTTCTTTGTGATAAAACCATAACTGAATGGAGGAGTGCCCTGGAGAAATTACAAAGAATTCCTGATGGTCGTGTTATGGAAAAACTTAAAATAAGTTTTGATGGACTTGATGATTCACAGAAGAATATATTCCTCCATGTTGCATGTTTCTTTATCAGAAAGACCAAAAACTGGGCAATTGGAATATTAGAGAGTTGTGGTATGTTCTCAGAGATTGAAATTAGGGTTCTTGCTGATCGATCTCTTGTAATAATTGATGAAGTTAAAAACACCTTGAGCATGCATGATCTGCTTCGAGATATGGGAAGGGAAATTGTTCGCAATGAATCCCCAGAGGAGCCTGGAGCACGCAGCAGGTTATGGTTTCATGAAGATATCCATGATGTATTGAAAAATCACACAGTAAGTGATAAATGCATGAACCATTTGTTATTTTGTGATTTTCTTATATAGGGAGCAAATGCCCTGTCCAAGATTTGGTGTCAGGACACCAGGGGATGTCATATATATGAAATAAAATGGGTGGGGAATGTGAAATTTCATCCAAGCCGTGCCCATTTTATTCCATGTAAAGTCACCTGGTGCCCTGGACACCAACTCCTTGACAGAACATTTATTTCGTTTTATGTATAATATAAAATTTTTGAAAAATATGATGCTATATATTAAAATTCTAACAAACTAACCACCATATTTAAATTCATAATGTGCATAATCAATGATAAAAGTATCAAATTCCCAACTTTCCAATTCCAACGTTCCAAAATCCAAACTCCAACCCCTAATTCCCATGTTTTACACATACAATTATACTCCCATCAAATTCATAAGAAATTCTGAATTCGATTTGTGGAAAAATAAAATAAAAAACAATGAAAGCACATACATGGAAATTAAGATATATCAAACCCCTCAAATGTATTGGTTATTTTGCCCTTGTGATTCAAAAAAATAAATTGAGAATCCATTAAGTCAAGGAATTGCTCTTGATCATTGATTGAGGCACTTCCATCTCTCGTGGTCAATTGGAAAAACCTTGATGTATGCTTTTATTTTTATGTTGTTCTAAGTTCTAACTCATAATTGTTAATATAATGATGATCTAGTTAACTTAATCAACTTGAAATTAAAAAACAAAATTTTACTTTAATTTTTATTAGAATTTTTTTTTAAAGAAACAAACTTGAAGCTGTGTTTCACTTGAGACATATTCCCCCCAATAAAAAGCATGAGAAAAGCATGCACCTCACATCATTATTTGTAGTGTATGCCTCATATGTAAAAAGACTTCTTTGTAATGTCTTACGCTGTGTCTGTTTAGAGGCAAAGGTGTGGGGGAGAGTGGGAATGTGTAGGGTTTTCCTACCTTTTCCCACAAATTGGCTTGACTGATTCATGGGAAAAGTCAGAAAAACTGTCCCGAGAAATATAGCTTTTCCCACACTTTGTTACTTTTTGTCTAACACCTCATAAATTGTTTTGTAGCCTATTCTTGCTAAATACAAGGGAAAGTGTGGGAAAGTAAAGTGACACAAAAAATGATAGCATTCTCATACTTTACTTTGCGATAGATTCCCATGATGGTATTTCTGTGTTTTTCTATTGCTGCCAATTGCTTCTAAACAGACGCAGCCTTAGAGTTTTTATTCATCCTTCTACCTCAAGGCACACACCCCAAAGCACAGGCTCAATTCAGTTTTAAATATACTAAGGCTCTCTCTCTCTCTCTCTCTCTCTCTCTCTCTCTCTCTCTCTCTTTGTTTGTGTGTATGTAATTAATTATTATGCATGGGAAGATGAATTGCTTATTACATAGCTTTATTTACCCCTAAAGGAGGCATTCTGTTTCTGCGAGCGTGTGTGTGTGTGTGTGTGTGTTATGAATGATTTTCAAAAATGTACTTAGATAAGGCTTTGTTGAGTTGAGTTGTGTTTTGAGAGAGAATTTATTTATTTATTTACCTTTCTTCATTTTCTCTTTTCTTTCTCTCTTTTTTTTTTCTTCTACCGTCTTGAGCCCTTGCTATGTCAAAATGAATTAAGGAACTAGGTGGAACTTATATTTCTCTTGAGAAATGCTATGAATACCATCCTTGCCTTAATTCTGAATGCTTTGGGGACAATATCCATGGATGTGAACAGTCTTCTTATTAGTGCTTTAATTGCCTTAACGTACGTACCATTAAGAAAGAAGAAGAGAAAACCAAAAAAGAGGGATACCATTTGGATAAGGTTTGATCCCTTGTTTTGGATATTTCCTTAATAATATGTGAATCTTATTTTCACTCTCTCTCTTTCTTTCTTTTTTTTTTTTTTGTGGGGTGGATAATTTGAAATTTTTAAGAGATAATAAGACATATTAGAGGGTTAAATGGAAATCCAAAGAGAATAATTAAAGTGAGCAAATGTTTTGTCTAAGATGGTGTCCAAGGCACTAGGTGACTTCATTTGGAATAAAATGGGTGGGAATTCGAAATGTCATCTAAACCCTGCTAATTTTATTCCATATGAAGTCACCTGGTGTCCTAGACATAATCCTGGACAGAACATTTATTTTGACAACTCAAACCACAACAACAAAACACACCAAGTCACACCAAAAAAGAAAAAGGAAAATCAAAATGCTATTTATATTCTAGGTTGACTATTTCGTTGGCATCCACCAAACAATGTTTGGAGGATACAAATCAGGTGTTGACGCCAATGTCAACAATGTTTCAAAGGAGGAATTTTTTGTTAATCTTTAATCCTACTTATGTATCTCAAGTTTAGGTGATATGATTGATGAAGAATCGAATGAAGCAATTTTTATTTTTGATTATTGGTGTCTTGCCTTTTCCTTTGAACAATTGGACCCAGAATGGGTGGGCAAGTTGGAGGGGAGACTGAGTCAGTTTGGATTTTTGATGCCTTTAAAGTAGCCTTATCAATCAAAAATCTCTTGTTGATATTTTGGCAATTTCTACTCTTAGAACTGACCACCATCATTATTAGTGAAAATTTCTAATCGCAATAATTTCAAATTATTTTCAATTCAAGTACCATTGGTCAAAATTCCTATTAGAATGTATGATATAATTTCCATTGGAAGCTTTATATATTGATCACATTTTAAATTAGTGTGTATGCATTTTCCGTGTGACCATATTTACTAATTCTCTTGTTATCTTTTCTGTTTTTTGATAAGTAATTCTCTTGTTATCAGGGAACAGAAAAGGTTGAAGCCCTCATCCTAGACTACCCTATATTAAAGGGCGTACCTTTGACGATTGAAGCATTTGCAAATATGAAAAATATTAAAGTACTCAAGGTCAATGGTTTACAACTCGCTGGAGAACATCTTTACAAAAAACTTTTTTCATTTTTAGGAGAAAAACACATCTTCAAAAAACTAAGATGGCTCTGTTGGCATGGATTCAATTTGCAATACATACCAACCAATTTTTCTTTGGAGAACCTTGTTAGTCTTGAAATGCAACATAGCAGCATCATAGAAGTTTGGAAGGGGAGTAAGGTATGAAATAATTCTTTTTTTTTTTTTTTTTTGTTCCTTTCTTTTGGAATAATTGTATATTTCTTGTAAACAATTTTCTTCCTCTTTTTTGTTTCTACAGATGCTCAGAATGTTGGAAGTCCTTAATCTCAGTCATTCCCACTGCCTAATTAGAACTCCTAACTTCTCACAAGTCCCCAATCTTAAGAGATTGATGCTTGAAGGCTGTACAAGTTTGGTAGAGGTTCACAAGTCCATTGGACATCTTAACAGACTTGTTTTATTGAATATGAAAGATTGCAAAAACCTATATAATCTTCCAAGCACCATTTTTGAGTTGAAATCTCTTGAAGAACTTGATCTCTCGGGCTGCTCAAAACTTGACAAGTTGCCAGAGTCCTTGGGGAATATGGAATGTTTAAGAAAGCTTTTTGTAAATGAAACTGCTATAAAACAACTACCCCAATCCATTGTGCATATGAAAAACCTCAAAAGCTTGTCTTTAGGTAGAAGTAAAGGATCAACATCTGAGTCGGTGATTTCATTTTTTCGGTCTATGATATCACAAAGAAAAAGTCATGATTCCATCACTCTGCCAGTGGCTTCTTTCTCAGGTTTTTGCTCGTTAACACGCTTGACTTTGAGGGGCTGCAATTTTTCAGAAGGAACAATTCTTAGTGAGCTTGGGAGTTTATCATTATTGGAGGATTTGGATCTTCGCAATGGCAATTTTTGTAGCTTACCATCCAGCATAAGTGCCCTTTCTCGGCTCTTGTTTCTTGATTTATGTCATTGTACAAAGCTTCAATCACTCACAAAGCTTCCTTCAAGTATAAGCCACTTGACTGCAGATGATTGTACGTCATTGGAAAGGTTACCGAATCTGTCAAACAACAAACGGTTAGCTTTTATGTCACTTCAAAGCTGCAACAAGCTAATTGAGATTGAGGGCATGGAGAGATTTGAATCAATACTAGCCATTCAGATGGAAAGTTTCCTCCAGGTACTTACTCTCTCTCTCTCTCTCTCTCTCTCTCATATGTCATTTTAAAACACCATGATTTTGATGGAACAGGGATTGAATGAAGGACATAATTGTACATTAATGCTTCCTATGAGGGAGATTCCAGAGTGTTTTGAATATCAATCTATGGGGAGCTCAATGTCTTTTAATTTGCAACCACGTATGGGATATGAGATCCAAGGGTTCATTATCTGTTCTGTTATAGCAGCCGAAAAAATATATAATGGTATAAGCATTCCATTGACGAGTACCATTCAAATTGAAATCCAAGGTACAAAATCAAGGCGATACAGCACTACAATTTCTTTCAATTCGGCATGTCATCAAGATAATATGAGCCTGGAATATTATAGATTTCCTTGCCCTGATTCGTTAGAAGGCGGGGATCAAGTGAATTTTAAAATAACTATGCACTATGACTTGGTGAAGAGCTTTGGGGTCCATGTGGTATATGTGTCAAGAGAGAATGCTTCCACAGTCAATTTCACGGACGACTTTTGGGATTTGGAGTGGCTTGACGATTCAAGGGACTGCAAAACACTGAAGAGTATTGCAACATGATGTGGAACCAGCAATGTCCTTATTTTTCATTAACGTAGGAATATGAAATTGGTAACTTATTGAAAACCGTCAAATGGTATATATGATCAGATGCTAGCCCATGTCACTGGAGCCCACCTCCTATGGGTACCCTTAAGATCAATGTAGAAGGAGCTGCAGGATTGGTCAGTGCAGTGGCAGATAGTGTATAAATCACCTGGGTTTTTTTTTTTTTTTTTTTTTTTTTTTATAGTGGGTGAATCGTAAAACCTTCAAGTATGCCTAAGAGTTGAAGTGAAGGCATGGGCTTTTAATCTCGGGTTGAGGTTAGGGCCTGACATTACATCTGCATCAGTCATTTTCTAAGGAAACAGCCTCCCAATTGTCAAATTACTCAAACGAGGTGGATAGTTCTAGTAGGAGCTACAGGATTGCTGGCACATGACAGCTTCAACCAACAGAATCCATGTTTCTTATGTTCTTAGAGCGAACAAGAAGGTTGCACACACCATCGCAGCTACAAAAAGACATTTCTGGAGTTTGGAATTGTTCTGATATCATGGAAGAATCAGCATCTATTATTTAAATGGACTCCGACAACCAAGTGATTGTTTCTTGTTGCACGAATCAAGCTTAGACTCATTACCAATATATATAAATAAATGGTTTAGTTGAATGGGTGGTGGTAATGTAAAACTTAGGCTTCTTATAGCAGTTATATATATATATATATATATATATATATATATATATCAAATTTGGATTAAAAAGATAATCCTGGAATAGAATAAACTACATATTTGATGTCTCTTTTAAATAGGGAGCTAATGTTCATATATTTTTTTCTTTTCTGATGCTCAGTTGAACACTTTTCTTTATGGGTACCTATTTTTCATTGGAAAACTGTTTTTACAGTTTTGACCTTACGTGCCTAGCTTTTGTGTGAGAGGACACAGTAGGGCATACAAAATCCTGGACAGAACATTTGTTCCTTAAAGCATATCCTATAGATATTCAATGTTGAAAAAGTTATCGTTTTATTATCCTTCAAAACAATTGATAGGAATTGTTTTGAGATATACTTTGAAGGATGCGGTTTTCTAAATTTAAGAAATTCGAAAATATATTAGCTTATTATTTATGAAAACAGATTACCACTTATAAGAAAATTGAAAAGACAAGCATACAAGTTTAGTGATTAAAAGGAAAAAATACATTATGACATAAACCATAATTTTTCGTAGGATGATTAGTATGAGAATTTTAGATGAATTACTCAGATCATAATGAATGGCATGACTTTTCATCTGATGTCTTTTTTTTTCCTGGTAAATTATTCGATGCCTTGTTTTGATGCACAGTTGTTAGTGAAATCATTTCATTTTAGATTCTCAAGGCATTTGAAGACATAAGGTGATGATTGATAATGAGCTCATTTAGGTTCATATTGATTTGCTAATTAAATTTAGGATCGAAATCATCTTAAATTTTATTTTTAGGCTGCGTTAGGCAGCCACCTCTAATGTAATCATTTCATTTGAGTTTCTCAGGCTTTTGTAGCCACGATGGGATGGTTTTGCAATGAAACCATTCAGATTTGCACTGATTTGTGCTTGATAACACTAATCATATCATTTTATAGAAAAACCTAAGATGACTTCACTTCTAATTGTAGTTAACACATCAGTATAAATTTGAATTAGTTCATTTCAAATCATCACCTCATGGCTATAAATGCCTTGAGAAACTCAAATGAAATTATTACATTACAGTGACTGCCAAACAGGTTATTAGTATTTCCTAAATTGAATAAAAACTTTAGCACGTCTCTATCTTTTATTTGGTCTTTTTGAAATCCTATTTTTTTTCATCCACATTTTTTTCTTTATTTATTTTTAACACTCACACGTGTTTATTAGTTACTAGGATTTTAAAAGGGGAGTAGAGTTAGAAGTGGGAGACATGATAATTTTTAAAAAAGATATGGGTGAGAGAAATAGGGATAGAGGAGATGTCAATGAGAAATTTAGGAGGAATGTAATTGAGAAAAATGGGAATAAGTAAGGAGTAACCGTTTCATAATCCAACTAAAAGAGAAAAATAAAGAATGAGAAAGACACATGGCAATTTTTAAAAAAAATGTAAGAAATTAGGAGGGGTTGTCCACGCAGGCAACCCTTTGCTATAGTTAAGGGTGACAATTCGTGTTGGTGGATCAGGTTGTGTCGTGTTGAGGTAAGGGTATACAACTATTTATATGGTTCAACCTAAACCCAGCCCATTTATTAATTGTGTCAAAGTGGGTTGACCCATCTGAACCGAAACATGTTTACAGTCAACCCTAACCAACTTATTTCATGTTGGGTTCATGTCTGGTTTGCAGGTTATATGGTAATCGATGTTGGTGGCTCAGATTTGTGTCATGTCAAGTTAAGGGCATATGACCATATAGATCTACCCAAACCCAGCCCATTTATTAATGGTACAAAGTGAGTCAACCCATTTGACCCAAAACACGTTTACAGTCAACCCTAACCCGCTTATTTCATGTTGGGTTCATGGGTCATGTCAAACATTGCCACCCCTTGCTTTAGTGTACATAGATTATGGCAAAACACATGAACACACAAATTACCTCGCAGCAAAGTCGAAGCATGCAAAAGCCCCATACTCGTGAAGAAGCCGTGCAAGGGCATGTGTGTCTGAGTAAATTCCAGTGACATTGCTACAGGCTGAGAATGAACCCAGCATAGGACGGTTGGAGCCCTTGTAAGACTCAAGCTGGAGTTTAAGAGCACCCATGTCTAGCAATCCATCATCATCAACACCAATTTCTACCACCTCCGCTAGGCTCTGGCGCCAAGAAAGGAGGTTCGAGTGGTGCTCATATGGCCCAATAAAGACCACCCATCTCTCCTCTCTCCTTAGCCTGTTAACTATCCTATCTCTCATGGTTGAAGGCACTGCAATTCCCATCACCTCTTGGAGGCGCTTGATCCCGGCGGTGGTGCCAGAGCCACAGAATAGGAGTGCGTCATCTTTTCCGGCACCCAAGCAACTTTTAATGTATTCAGTTGCCTCTCGAACCATCTTGGTCGTTGTGTGCCCCACGAAACTGTCACTTGTATGTGTGTTCCCTATGCACAAATGAAAGGTCCAATGTTAAACCCATCAAAAATAGATCCTATTATTAACAAAAAGTGAAATGAAAGCATGAAATGATACGACAAATAGAGATGGGAAAGACTTCCTTGGTTGAATGGTTAAGCTTTTTTAGGGGAAAACACCCCTAAACATAAATTGGAATTGAGGATGGATGTTCTGTCCAGGATGTACCGTTTGCCCCCTCACAAGGGGTGTGGGTCCCATGCACTTTTTTTTGTGGGGCACACACCCATGTAAAGGGGCGAATGGTACATCTGGGCAAAACTTCCTTTCGGATTGGGAATGGTCTGACATGGGTTTCCTGAGGTACTTCCTACTAGCACTGTTACCCATGAAGAAATAAACAATTTCATACATTTTCCTTTAGGAGAATGATTGTCTGTGTTGACACACCAACAAACTTTTGATGGGTCGCGGTATTTCATCACTATTGGGCATTAATTCAGTGAGAATTCGAAGCTTCAAATTTGTATGCATATCTTTTGTATCACCGGTACCCTGTTCCACAGAGGAAGGATTCTGTCCACCTTCCTTAGCAAACACTTGGTCTGCTGGGTATCATGGGCAAACACATCAGCACCAAAAAGTGATTTACACTTTTTGGACGAGCCGCATCCTCTGGTCTGCTCCCATCGTGCTCCACAGTGCCCCATGAAAGTGGGAGCGGCATGTATCCTCCACATTACTGAGAGAAAAACCAAAAAGAACTATGACAAACCAAATGATGAGAAGTAGAGGACATGTGTCACTCCCACCTTTTATGGAGCGCGATGGGAGTGGACCAGAGGATATGGTTCCCTTTTTGGGGGGGCACTTATCACTTTTCAGCACTAACATGTCCACTCCTAATGCCCAATAAACCAAGTGCCCATTAAGGGAAGTGGACAAAATCCTTCTCGTGTTCCACATGTTCCACGAACACAAAGAGATGGGGGTAAGGTCAGTATACCGTTAGGGCTGTTAATTTGGCTGGGCTGGGCTGGGCTGGGCTGAGGTCTGCCAAAACGCAGTCCTAAATGTTTTGCCCCTGTCCAAACTCAACTCAAATAAACTCCGGGCCTAAAAATTTGGCCCAAACTTAACCCGTTTTAAAAAAATGGGCTTCAAGCCGAATTCGAGCAGCCCAAATCAGAACACTTTCTTAATTTTTTTGGTTTATTTTAGGTTCCTAATTACCCCTAAATCCATAATATATGGGGTTTTTTTAACAGTTGACATTAGAACTATTTGATGATAGTAAATTTGTTAAAAGTATATAAATCCAAAACGAATAAAATAAAAATAAAAACTATAGAGCTAATATCACTATATAAATAAAATTATTATTTGTTAACTAGTTCAGGTGGGACGAGGTTGGGCCTCAAACTTAACTTGAGTCTGTCCAAACTCAGTCCGAAAAAACCATTGGGTCTAAAAATTGGACCCAAACTCAACCTAACCCGGAATTAGATTAGCCCAACCCAATTGTTTTTTGGACCAGAGATATTGGGTTTCAGACCAGCCTGGCCCAATTGACAGTCTTATATACCGTTCATTAAAGGGATGTAGACACTCGATAATCATACATGTTGTAGCTTAAAAGGTAGAGTTCCACTTCCACATCTTCAACAAATCAACCTCTTCATTAGGTCCCCAAAATCATCCAGCCCCCTCTCCACCCCACACCACAATTTGACAAGGGAAAGGCTTCTCTCAAGTCTCAAATTCCAACTAACGCTGACGAGTATCTAGAAACTCAGCCAATTAACTTGGTTTAAGATGATATGATGCCCTTTTAACCCTCTGGCAGACGATTAGCTGTAGTAAATTTTGTTATAGTTTTTTTGTAGCATGAACAAAAAGCCTGGGTATTTTTGGTTTATAACATGGTTTTTATCTTTTTTATGATTATTTTGTTCATGCTACAAGAAGTACCAAGCACTTCTAGAACATCTCATTCTATTTTGTTCCTCCAGAAGTGTACCAAGCACTAAAACACCTCTTCTCCAAATTTTTCTTTCTAACCTATCGTCTCTATCATCATCGAGGAATACAACACTTACACCAACGAGCTCTACGATGTCGTTCAGTTGTACTTAGGCTCCAAGTGCTTCTATTATGCTGAACTCTTCAAGCTCTAAATTGAAGAACTCCAAGAACCTCACCTTCACCATTATACCAACTAGAAAATCAAGGAAAGCCTTTGATGACTGTAAGGTGAAGAACTGCTCCTCCCGTTCCATTGGAAAAAAATGCAATAGCCTCACTTACTCCTAGTCCCATTGAAACAAAGGCTATATCACATCAGCTACTGCCAATGGCCACTTGAAAGGAGAAGGATGCTGGATTTGAGAAAATAGAGCAAGGGTAAAATAAGGTGTCAGAGCATAGAGAAGCCGGAAAAATCATCTTCGGTTTGATAGAGCCTATCACAGCTAAAGTGGGAGTGATTTGGAAGGAAAATTGTCTAGAGTTTGGAACCTTCTACAGTTTGCCAGGGCTTATCAAAGCTATAAAAGTGTGCCTTGTGTCACGCCCCGCATGATAATGAGAGGCTTTGGGGACCCTCACCAATAAATTCAATGTATTAGGGACAATGTATCTAGAATAATCTAGAAGGATCCGGAATAATCTAGAAGGATCCGGAAGGTTCTAGAGAGTTCTAGAGAGATCTAGA
>JAOXJP010191360.1:0-12248 GCA_025762735.1 Platanus orientalis | reverse complement strand
AAACTAGACCCAGGAGAGCGACCCTAGAAAGACTACACCCAAGGGGCCCTGAGGATTCTAGCCCACAGGGCCCCACGACTACTACTCAACCCAGGGTTAACCAAAACCATCTCATAGTTACTTGAGTACTTGTGTCAATAATCCCAACCCCCATCTATGGCACTCAACACCCAAGGATTGCCCGAGGCCCCAGGGCCCTTAATCCGTGGTGAGGCCCCGGTTGTCGAGGGTGACGATCTTGACTAAGTCAACCTAAGGATAAGCGTGATCTAGAAACCATTATACGAATCGCATAACCTCTGCAACAGACCTGCCAATTCTAAGAAAAGGATAAACATGACAGGAGAAAACACACAAAAAATCATGGGAGACAAGGACGTACAAGAGCATGGGAGGTAGCGATGTGCGAGGGCGGAGGGAGAAAGCACATGTGGTCTTTGTCATGATACACCCTAATCCGAGTCTATAAATAAAGGCACTGGCTCGCTACTCAGGTAGGAGGTTTGGGAAAACCCTAATAGGAAAAGCCCCTTCTACGGTCCTCTTGATCTCTCTGACTTGACCATTGGAGAGCTAGAAGTCGGCGCACCACCAACACTAGCTCCCTAACCCTCTACTGTCTAGTGTGCACAAGAAGCATTCCAATGGGGACCTAGGTAGATTGTGGACCATCTAGTTGGTGCAAAGGGAGGCTCCTCCTCAGCACGACATTAGTTGGCACCATATGTGGGAACGATTGTTTTTGGTAGTACTGAAGGTCCGCCTGGTTAACATCAGGTCAATGGCAACTCAACACAACCATGTCAATGGAGTCGACTGACTAGAAGCCTCTATTTCTAATGGAGCGTGCCCCAAAACCCCGAGGGTCAACATGCTTGAGCAGAAGATCCAGGGGCTCACGACGAATGTACAACTGCTAATGGAGCAGAATTGGGAGATCATATTAGAGTTGAGAGGACGGAGAGGGGCACCAGGTGATGGAGATGCAGGGCAGCCAGGGTCTCACATCCCTCCAAATCGGAGCCAAGATCAAATACATGAAAATGAGAGTGCCTCGGCGTCCTGATTTCGAGAAAGCCACCATGAAAAGAAAGCTTGTATCCTAGGATCCTGGGAAGAGAAGATGGAGAATGTAAGAAAGGAGATGGCGTCAATGAGGGAGGCGGTGAAAGGCAAAGCCCTAACCACTGTTGACAAACTCATCCAGAGGGTGGATCACCCTTTCACTGTAGAGGTAATGACCTGACCCCTCCCTAACAAGTTCAAGCCACTGTAGATGGAAATGTTTGACGGAGGCAAGGACCCCTTAGATCACCTGGAGGCCTACAAGACATACATGAACCTCCAAGCGGTGCCTAACGAGATAATGTGTCGGGCATTTTCGACGATGATCAAGGGCCCTGCCAGAGTTTGATTTGGCCGGCTGAAATCCAGAAGTATATCTAACTTCACGGAGTTAAACTAGTAATTTATTGGTTACTTTATCAGCGGCCAACGGCATCTCAAGCCGGCGACCCACCTCCTGAACATTAAACAAAATGGGGCGAAGTCATTGTGGGACATGTCCTAGTTCAACAAGGAGACCCTGCAAGTCGATGACAACGATGAAAGGATGATTATGGCGGCCTTAATGGCGGGATTAGCACCTTCCAAACTCCTGTTCTCTCTATCAAAGAACCCCCCGACCAGGATGGCTGATCTCATGGTGAAGGCGCAGTAGCATATGAATGCCAAGGACACTCTTAACACCAGACGAGAACGAGATACTGGGTCTAATCCGCACCACAACAAAAGGAAAAGGGAACGACAGCAAGCACCCTGGGAGGAGAGGGGCCCCCGAGCCAGAGAAAGCGGTGGCATTCACGGGACAAGGCCATGGGTCAACCTTCCCCCGAGTAAGTTTCAAAATTGTACCCCTCTTAATGCACCTATAAAATAGGTATTTGTGCACATAAGGGACGATCCTGGTATCAAATGGCCCGAGAGAATCCACGCCCCTCCAGAGAAGAGGAGTCGCGATAAGTACTGCCATTTCCATCGAGACCACAGCCACAACACCAATGACTACTTCAACCTGAAAGAGCAGAATAAGGCCCTGATTCAAAGAGGCTGATTGCAAAGGTTTGTAGCTGACCGACAACAGATTAGGTGCAAGAGTGCCTGACAAGACCCCCAACCCGAGAAGAAAGAAGGCCTGATGGACCCATAAGGAAGATAAGGGTGATATCCGGGGGCTTTGCAGGGGAAGGAGAGTCCAGCTCTGTCAGGAAGTCGTACGTCAGGCAGATCTGTACTGAAAGGGGTCTACAACTTATGACGACAGAGAGGCTGACAAAGCAACTCAAGTCAGGGTGCCCACCCATCACCTTCTCGACAGAGGATGCCCGAGGGGTAAGTCAACCTCACGACGATCCCTTGGTGGTGGCCTTGGTCGTCTCAAATTACCTCACACGCCGCATCCTCATCGACAATGGTAGCTCGATAGATATCCTTTACGTCCCCACCTTTGATCATATGGGAATCGGGCGAGAAAAACTTAGGCCCATCCAGACATCATTGGTGAGATTTACAAATGGCCGATTACTTCTACTAGGGATAATCAACTTGCCCATCACAGCTGGCACGGGAGAATGTCAGACTACCTGAGTGACAGATTTTTTAGTGGTTAATTGTTCCTCGGCCTACAACGCAATACTCGGAAGGCCTGCACTAAACCGACTTAAAGCAGTCACGTCAATGTATCATCTGTTGATGTGTTTCCCAACGAAGAAGAAAATCAGAGAAGTTATAGGGGACCAAGTGATAGCTAGAAAATGTTATATGGCTTCGCTCCAAGGGGAGTCAATCCCTAGAGAGAACATGTCAATCGAAAGCCTGAAAGTCTAGGATGAAAGGGTCTGGGTAATAGCAGAATTGAGGGGAGAGCTAAAAGACATCATCCTCAACACCGACACACCAGATAGAACAACCCACGTGGGGTTAGACCTACCAATAGAGTTCAAGGCATGGTTGAGGGACTTTCTTATAAAAAAAACCAGGATGTATTTGCTTGGACACACGAGGACATGCCGAGGATAGACCCCCGAGTGGCTATGCATAAACTGAATGTGAACTCAGCCTTGAGGCCCATCAAATAGAGGAAAAAAATTTCACCCTAGAACACAACCAAGCAATCGTAGAAGAGGTGGAGAAGCTGTTGGCAGTTGGTTTCATGAAGTTCATTACCCCGACTAGCTAGCCAACGTGGTGATGGTACAAAAGTCGAATGGGATATGGTGAATGTTCGTCGACTTCACCGACATGAACAAAGCATGCCCGAAGGACAGCTTCTCACTCCCCAAGATCGACACCCTGGTCGATTCAACAACCGACCACTAAACCCTTTACTTCATGGATGCCTTCTCGGGGTATAACCAGATTAAGATGTACGAGCCCGATCAAGAGAAAATTGCGTTTATCACTAACTGGGGGCTCTAGTATTACCGAGTCATGCTGTTTGGATTGAAGAACGCTGGGGCGACCTATTAGAGACTGGTCAACAAAATGTTTCGGAGCCAAATAGGTAGGAACGTCGAGGTGTAAGTGGACGACATGCTAGTAAAAAGTCTTCAAGTTGAGCAACACCTTTCAAACCTAGATGAGACTTTCCAAACTTTGAGAAAGTATAAAATGAAGCTTAACCCCAGCAAGTGCGTTTTTGAAGTGTCGGCCGGGAAATTCCTTGGGTTCATGGTGTCCCAAAGAGGGATAGAGGCCAACCCTGAGAAGGTGAAGGCAATCCTCGAGATGTAATCGCCCAGAAACACTAAGGAAGTACAACGCTTAGCCGACAGAATCACATCCCTCAGTTGATTCATCTTTTATGCTACTGATAAATGCTCCCCATTCCTCCACCTATTGAGAAAGGCCTTCCACTGGGACGAGGAGTGCGACAGGGCCTTCGGTGAGCTTAAAAACTATCTCAGCCACCTGTCGATGATCAACCAGTTGAAGTAGGGGGAAGTACTCTACTTGTACCTGTCGATGTCGGAAATATCGTCAAGTTTGGTGTTGGTAAGGGAAGAGGCCGGGGTGCAAGCACCTGTATACAACACTAGCAGAGCATTCAAAGGAGTGGAAGAAAAGTATCTGAGGGAAGAAAAAATGGTCTTGGCTTTGGTCATCACTACTCGATGGCTAAGACCATATTTCCAAGCCCACACTATCCAAGTCCTAACGGACCAGCCACTCTGGGCAATACTGTGCAAGCCTAAAACTTCAATGAGGCTACTAAAGTGGTTGATAGAGTTAAGCGAGTTTGATATCAAGTACCACCCTCGAGGAGCAATCAAGGGCCAAGTTATCGTAGACTTCATTGCTAAATACACCCATGATGAGGGCACTAAGCCTGAGACACGGGACATGCAGGCAGAAGAGGCTGTCCAGGAACAATGGGTCGTGCATGTGGATGGATCCTTCACCAGCGTCACTATCGGAGGAGGAGTCCTGATTACGCCAGAGAAAGCCAAGCTTGAATACGCCATAAGGTTCGGGTTTAAGGCGACCAACAACAAGGCCAAGTACGAGTCCATGATCACAAGGTTGCGCTTAGCTCTCGAGGTTAGGGTGAAAAGGATAAAAATCAGGAGCGACTCCCAATTGGTGGTCGGATAGGTACAGGGAGAATATAGAGCGAAGAATGACCTAATGAGGCGATACCTCGCCATAGTAGAAAAAGAAAAGTCCTAATTTAGGCATTTCTCTATACAACGAGTTCCCCAGGGGGACAACGAAGATGTCGACAGGTTAGCCGAGCTTACATCATTTACTTCTAAAAACCTGGGCCTAGGAGTGATGGTAGAACATCTTCCCCAGCCAAGTATCAAGGCAAGAAAGGGCAAGGAAGTCATCGTAACCAGCTTGGAGCCTAGATGGGCCACTAAAATCGTAAGATATTTAAAGGACCGATAGCTACCAAAAGATAAGGAGTAAGCCAGAAAAACTAGGACACGAGCTAGTTGGTATCTACTGCTTGGCAATGTCCTTTACAAAATAAGCTTTACCCTCTCTCTGCTTAGGTGCTTGTCCGAAGAAGAGGCCGACTACGCGCTCCGAGAAATTCATGAAGGGATATGTGGCAACCACTTGAGGGGCAGATCTATGGTCCATAAGGCAATCAGAGCTGGGTACTATTAGCCCTTAATGCAAAAGGATGCCACCCACCTCACTTAAAAATGTGACAAATGTCAGCAATTCGCCAACATCCCGAAGAGGCCAACCGAAGAATTAACCCCGATAGCAGGACCGTGGCCCTTCATGTAATGGGGAATTGACATAGTCGGGCCACTCCCCAGGGGAAAGGGGCAAAAGAGGTTCTTGGTGGTGGATATTGATTACTTCACTAAGTGGGTGGAGGCTGAAGCCTTGGCAAAAATCACCGACAGAAATATTCAAGACTTCACCTGGAAGTCTATCATCTGCTGGTTGGGTATTCCCTGAGTCATCATCACCGACAACAGGAAACAGTTCGACAATGCTTGGTACCGGGAGTTCTGCGTTGGGCTCGGTATCAAGAACCACTTCTCGTCGCCAGCTCACCCTCAAGCCAACGGCTAGGTAGAAGTTACCAACAAAACTCTACTAAACATAATCAAGAAGAGACTCGAAAGTTTGAAAGGCCTTTGGCCCGAGGAACTCTCAAGTGTCCTATGGGCCTACCGCACCACTATAAGAACATCTACAGGAGAGACCCCTTTCTCACTGGCTTTCAAAGCCGAGGCAGTGATGCCAGTGGAAATCGGAATGACTTTATATAGGACAGTGAGCTTCAACCTGGAAAGGAGCGAAGAGGGCCTCAGAAACAACCTCAACTTGCTTAAGGAAAAGAGAAATGAAGTCGCTCTGTGAATAGCGGTTTACAAACAGAAAATGGCTAAGTACTACAACTCTTGGGTGAAAGTAAGGAGGTTCACTGTTGGAGACCTAGTTCTCAGAAAAGTAATGCAAACAACACAAGACCTAACAAAGGGAAAGTTGAGGCCAAACTGGGAGGGGTTGTATCGGGTGATGCAATGTAACAGACCCAGGACCTACCACCTCGAAACTATGTGAGGGGAGCCCTTACTATAGCCATGGAATGTCGAACACCTAAAAAAATATTATCAATGAAACTAAATTGTAATCTTGATTATTAACGTGTCCTAAATTATGCAGGATCAACAGCGATTACAAGTCTTAGGTCATGAGGATGGCCCCGAAGCCACGAGGATGGCATGACCTTTGGCCTCAAACTAAAAGACTAGCCCCAGGTTATGCTACCAACTTCAAGTCATGAGGATGGCCTCGAAGCCATGAGGATGGCACGACCTTTAGCCTTGGGCTAACAAACTAGCCCCAGGTTACGCTACCAACCTTCAGGTCACAAGGATGGCCCCAAAGCCATGAGGATGGCACGACCTTTGACCTCGGGCTAAAAGACTAGCCCCAGGTTATGCTACCAACCTTCAGGTCACGAGGATGGCCCTAAAGCCACGATGATGGCCCTGAAGCCACGAGGATGGTGCAACCTTTTGCCTCAGGCTAAAAGACTAGCCTTGGGTTATGCTACCAACCTTCAGGTCACAAGGATGACCCTGATACCGCAAGGACGTCATGACCATAGCACCAAGGAGGCCACAACCCAAATTCAACCTAGATGACCTCGGAATGAGGGAAGACAACGAGGGAACCCCGTGAGACCACCTGAGTCAGACCAACTACCACCACATCACTACCCTCAGCCACCAAGTGCAACCATGCTTTCTATTCACATATGACTAAAGCTCGAACGGGCACCTAAGAATCCTCGACGGTGCTGACAACCATGATGCCTAAGCCTTGAAAAGCACCACAAAAAATTCTTGCCCAAAAAGAAAAGAAAAGAAAAGCATAGATAGGTCATCTATCCTTGCTCAACCCAAAAGCCAATCCCGAGGGGTTCCCACACAATTAACCTAGTCCCCTCGCCATTCAGGAAATTACAAGACGACCCAATAAGTGCCAAAAAATGTTACGACACACATCAACTCTTAGATACTCCTTGAAAAATAGAGACAAAGCATAGAATAAAAGAAAAGGAGGGGGTAAAATTTCTTCACGTGCAAAATACATATTACATGTAAAAAAAAGAAAAAAGGGAACAAAGGAAAAGAAACAATTTCTTGGGGTCAGCATCCCCCATTACAATATCCCCCACATCAGGTTCCCCAGATGCATCTTCCGATACCTCGACCGTCCCCTCGGTCGTTACCTCCTGACCACCCACTGAGGTTCCCTCACCTACCATGGCATCACCCTGGTCGTCCTCTCCCCCCTCTTCGTCCTCGGCCACAGTTCCTCTAGGCTTGATAGATGAGAAGTTGACGCCAAAAAATTTCTTAGACGCGATGTCCTTGAATTCCTCCCATCCTTCCCAGAAATAATCAACCCTTATGATCCCAAAAGCGTCCGATGCCAAGTATTCCACCTCCGCCTCCCGAGAGACTTCCTCTTGTATCTCCTGCCTCACCCTCTCCTTCTTCACCTCGAGCTCTAGTGCACCAGCTCTAAGGTCTCCTCCACAGTCGTCTTCCTCGTGTTCTCAATAACTGTCTTGAGGTCATTCTCAGCCTTGATGCACTGGTTCTTGGTCCGACTAATCTCTGCCTCAAAATCTCGTAGGCAGAGACTCAGATTCTAAATATGAGCTTCTTGCTTAGTGGCCTTCTTCGTCAGACTAGAGCAAGACTCCTACAATCATTTAATCTTCCTCTCGAGACTATCCATAGTAGACTTGCCCCCCCTTCAAAGCTAGGTACTCATTCCTAGCTTTGGTCAGGAGGTCGAGGTTATTGTCCCTAACCTGCTCGCAGTATTTGTACCTCTCGATAGAGTTAGCCGTTAGAGCCACAGTCTACAACAAATAAAATTAGGATTTAAAAATAATAATAATAATAATAAAATAAGAAAAACACTAGCGACAGGGCTTCTTACCTTGATCATATAGTGCATCATGTCTCTATGCACACCAGCCAGGGAGAGGCGCTTCTTCAAACATTCGATGTTCGAGGGAGGGACATCCTCCAAGAGATGTGCGCCCCTGGGGCCAGTCCTTAGTAGCCAGGAGCTGGACCCGAGGAGCAAATCGTCCACCACCAGAGTCAAAGCAGATGAAGAATCGGGTGGAGCCGATGTCAATGCCACAGTGGCAGATGCAGTAACCCGAGAGATGGTGGAAGGGGCCACAGGAGCTGTGGGAGCAAGAACCTCCATGGTAGGGGCGTTAGAGGTGGTCGGGGGAGTAGCCGACTGGGAGGTCGCTGTCGGGACCCCAGCTACGAGGGAGGAGGGAACTTCAATATCATCCAGGTCAACGATCGAGATGGTGACAAGAGCGGCTATGGGGGCCGAAGGAGCCAAGATCACCTTGGGAGTGCAGGGCTCAGAAGGACCCCCGGGGTTGACGGTGAGCTTCCTCTTCTTTGAGGTCGTGGACGCCCCTGCTCAGGTGGTTGTCAGTTGAAAAGCCTTCTTTTCCCCTTGGGTTGCATCCCTAATTTCCTTAGCCTTGGCGAGATAGCTCCTATCAGTTTTCATCGCTACACGAAAACATACCCAAGATCAGAGATCAGTATACATATAAAGAAAAAAGAGAGAGAAAGAAACAACAAAGTGTAGTATAGGGGTCTATCTACCCGAGTTAGGTCCAAATCCACACTAAAAAAGCTGGTCGGGAGTGGCAAGGTCCGGGAAGGCATGAATAGGGTAATTCACCACCCTCTTTATATGATCCTCCTCCTCACCAGATGACTCGCCCGCTTTGATATCTAAAAAAAAGAGGATAGAGAGGCAAGTCAAAGATAGGACAGTAGAATGGAAATGCATGACGGACTATAGTAGAATAGCAACTTACCCACCAAGCTGATGACCGACGCCCAATGTCGATTGAACTTCACTTCAGGTACCTCTCCCGGGAGGCATTCCCAATCCTCACCCAAAACAAAGAAGTATTGGATCTTCCACCCGCTATTTGAGCTTGGGAGCCCTGTTACCAAAGTTAGTGGCAGGTCCTGGCTAGCAAAGAAGAACCACCCCGGTTCTTGCTCTTTGATGGTATAACGGTGAAAAAACTCGCTAAGAGTAAGGTGGTGTTGCCCTTATAAGGTCAGCTCCTACAGAAACATGCACCCAATGGCTATTCGCCAAGCATTGGGCATTAACTGCCTGGGTGCCAGCCCAAGATAAAGCAACAGTTCCTTGAGAAAACAGGGAATCAAGAACCTAAGGCCTGCCATGAGGGCCTGCTCATACAATGCGACACTATCTTCAAAAGCCTAGGCCTCCTAAGGGGCGGTAAGGATTACCCCCTCTGGGATTTGATAGGTTGTATAATACCAAGCAACGGTCTTTGTCCCCAACTCAGATCAGTACTAAGCGGCTTTAAAATCCTCCTCAGGGGCAATCTCCCCTACTGCCCCCCGGGCACTAGTCGAAGCAGACTCGATAGCCTACCCCGAGAAAACTTGCTGAACTTCTAATAAGTCATTGGCCCTATCGACCAATTGGTCAACGGAATCCCTAGACACCATCTATAGAACAAGTGGGCACAGGAGAAGGGACAACTAAAAAGAAAAGCGAATGTCGCCGAAAATGAAAGAAAAATAGGCTACACTGGTAGTAGCAGGGACAGGACACCGGGCAGAAAGAAAAGCCTAAACACCGGTGATAAAAATAAAGCAAGAAATAGGGGGGAGCCTAAGTAAGAAATACCTTGAGAAGAGACGAATACGAGAATGTTTGGGTGTGGCAGAGGCTCAAGTTACAGCTTTTGGAATGCAGCGGTTGCCGAAAATCACCTCAGAAATGGGGAACATGAAATAGAGATAAAAAGAAGATGAAATGAGGACAAAGGACGCATTTATAGGAAACCCCAACTGTCCTCGGCCCTACATGTGTCGCCATCCAAGGGCTGGCAAATTAAAACTGGGAAATGAAGCGACGTGTGGATCCCCAAAAATTTAAAAAGGCTAAAACGACAGTCGTTGGATAACCTAGAAACCCAAAATGAAGTGACGTTTAATCTAACCCCTACCAGCACAAGCACACTCTCTCTGTTGTTGAGATGCATTAAATGTGAAGCCATCATTAGCACCTGTCCCAACAGACGCCACCTCGATAGTTGAAATGACACCGTCAGCACCCGAGATAATTGCTAAGGAGCACAGATGACTCACATTCCCGGGCCACGTGACCCTGGACTCGGGAATGAGGGGGGCAACTGATGGGGGAAAAACACGACCCTATAAAAACTAGACCCAAGAAAGCAACCCTAGAAAGACTAGACCCAGGGGCCTTGAGGATTCTAGCCCCCCGGGCCCCATGACTGTTGGAGACCGGAACCCTAACCCTGAACTTGAACCGTTCTGCTACTACTCAACCCAGGGTTAACTAGAACCGTCCCACGGCTACTTGAGTATTTGTGTCAATAATCCCAACCCCTATCTATGGCACTCAACACCCAAGGATTACCCGAGGCCCCGGGGCCCTTAATCCCTGGTGAGGCCCCGGCTGTCGGGGGTGACAATCTCGACTGAGTCAGCCTAAGGATAAGCGTGATCCAAAAATCGCATTACCTCTGCAACAGACTTGCCAATTCTGAGAAAAGGACAGGCGTGACAGGAGAAAACACACCAGAAATCATGGGAGACAAGGACGTATAAGAGCATGGGAGGCAACGACGTGTGAGGGCAGAGGGAGAAAGTGACACGTGGTCTTTGTCATGATACACCCTAATCTGAGTCTATAAATAAAGGCACCGGCTCTCTACTTAGATAGAAGGTTTGAGAAAACCCTAACAGAAAAAAGCCCCTCCTACGGCCCTCTTGATCTCTCTGACTTGACCGTTGGAGAGCTAGAAGCTGGCGCACCGCTGGCACTAGCTTCCTAACCCTCTACTATCCAATGTGCACAAGAAGCGTTCCAGTGGGGACCTGGGCCAATTGTGGACCATCTGATTGGTGAGAAGGGAGGCTCCTCCTCGGCATGTCATCAGTGAAGATTTAGATTGTAAAGAGATATATATCTGATAGTTATAACCATAATTTCTAATAAACATATAAATGAAATGAGATTGGGATTTATGAAAGGTACCTAGCATCAGCCCATATTATGAAACCCACTATACCTGAAAAAATAATAAGGGGACTAACATTTCAAAAATGCCGAGGCAAATTAAGTTAAAAATGAACCAATTGAAAGATTCAAAATGTATAAATTCCAATAACTCAATATTGAAGTGACTGTAATATTTCGAATTAGAAGAGAGACAATACAGAAGGAAAACTATTGTAAGAATCAACAACCAAACCCCACCGAACTTCCCACGTGTGACCTTGAAACAGAATTTGTTCAGCATCAACCCAGGTCTAAATATTTGTCTGTTTTACTTTAAAAGAGATTCTGTAGCCAAATATCAATCTGAACCATCCTGCTGTTCAGGCCTATAACCATATTCAAACAGCCTTTATTATATCTAACCTCTGATCACATGTGTAATCATACCGTGTAGCAGATACCTTATTGTTTAGGACCTAATTAAAACCTATTCTGACCCTGTTTTGACACCATACCTGTAGCTGTGTTCTATCACACCTTCAACTTCTATGAACTCTATATATGCCCTACTATTTTAAACCCAAAATAGAACCTGTTTAACCCTTTTATTACCCACTGGGGTGAGTGTTTAACATAGCTTCAATATCCTTGTGTGAACCCTGGTTTACATTAGAGGGTTGACAGATTTCTTGGGTGGTGCTGCATCACTAATGCAGTAGAAAAATTACAACAACAACAACAAACAGCCTTATCCCAACTATTTGGGGTCGGCTACAGTAGAAAAATTACTTAATAAATTCAAAGAGATTCAAATTCTCCAATAGACAATCAATTTTTATGCGTAAAACTCAACTCATCACATATGCATGGATGTGACCCATACTCATAGACAAAAGCCTAACACTAGTCATACAAACTTTTAAGTAATAAGAATCAATCTAAAAAACTCCTAACTTAAATAGAACTACAAAATTAGATACTTCCTATCATGAACTGAAACCCTGCCAGTATTTAAGCCACAACTTTCCCGAGTCATCATATTTGCAAGATCTTGGGCTTATTGGAAGGTAACTGAACAACCTTTCCAATGACACCAAAATCAAGCCAAAGGGATTTTGACCCCAGAGCAAAGCCTAGAA
>JAOXJP010191349.1:0-12249 GCA_025762735.1 Platanus orientalis | reverse complement strand
TTATACCCTCTAGGAGTTCTTATGTACGAGCACCTCTATGGGCCCTCATTTCTATCCCAACACTTGTTTGTTAAAAACCAGGCGTTGTATAGAAATTCAGGCATTAGAATGACTTTTAGGCATTAAGCCTAGGCCTTAAAAATCATTTTTTTTTAAAAATCCTCTGAGTGTGAGTCACCCCTAGGACATGTGTCAAGACCCAGGAGAGGTTCGGCCCCTCTGGGCCCCACTATGGTGGCCTAAGAATCCATTTAGTTGCAGTTTCAATCCAACGCCTGTTTATTCCCTGAATTAAACTCAAGCGTTGAACAAACAGGCGTCATACCAAAAAAACAACAGGCGTTAGGCCTGCGACAGATGACTACAAGGCCCACTTTAGGAGATCACATCTCTATAGGGCTTGTACCTAGGGCCTTTAGGGTTACACAGTGTGAGCCTAGGAGATATTTCGTTCCTCAAACCATGGATCCCAAACTGTTAGGACCTACCAAACCATCCCAAAAGATTGTATAAAGGTGACAATCTGATCAGATTTCCTAACGCCTATTTTTCAGCCTAAATTAAATTAGGACGTTGAAAAAATAGGCATTGAGGTGATCAACAGGCATTAGGCCTATAAACAAGAAAAATTCACATTTTTCTCTTTTCTCCCCTTTCTCTTAGGATTAACATCTGACCCTGAAAAGTCAAATAGCAAGCCATTTAGAGGGCTCTATCATCCCTCTAAACAAAAAACAAATTCATACAAAAAAACAATAGCAATAACAGTACAAAACATACAATAATCCATAGTAGAACATAAACAAATTCATAACACTTTAGATTATAGATGTTTGATCCTCTTGAGCATAGAACTATGGAAGAATCAAATTTTTACAATAATCATAAAGAACATATCGCATTCAGATTATAAATCAATCATATAAACATATACAATTCTTTACAAAATAAGAGAATGGTCTCTATGATCTATGAAACCAAATACCAAAACTAGAAATACTTGTGTTCTTAAAAACAGAAAAATCCCTCTTTAAAATTAACAATTTCGAAACTTAAAAGAAATTAAAACTTGTAATAAAACACTTCATAACATGTATAACAATAATCCAAAACAATATAGAACATCAAGATTTTACAAAACAAATCATGATATTTTACATTCTTGAAAAACCTCAAAAACCACTTTAAAAACTTTTGATATTTGCTTTAAAATAGTTTTAAAAAAACATAATAGATCTTTACAAAACATGAGTAAGGCAGTTCTATGATCCTAATAGAGTGAAAAATGAAATTAATTTAATGTTCCATACAAAACCAAATTTTCTCTCTCAAAAGAAATCAAAACTAGTGAAACATAGTTAGAAATCCATTCAAAATCTAGAATAATCTTTGCAAAACAAGTTTGGATCGGTTCCAGGAACCTATGACATTTAAAAACAAAGTTAGTTTAGTGCCCCCTACCTCTTGGTTGATGCAAATTTCCTTTCAAGCTTTGTTATTCAAAAAAATCCCCAAATCTTTGCAAAACCTAGCATTTCTCTTCCTTTCTCTTCAAAATCCTTACTCTTACAAAACTTCTTTAAAATATCATTTTTCTTATGAGTTTTTATGTTTTATAAGCCTAAATAGAAATTCTACTTTTCAATTTCATGTTTAGGTAACTCTTTAGTGAAAAGATCATTAAAATTTTACAAAAATCATGATTGTACAGAATTTTTCACTTTGATGATGTCATCCTGCTAGAATTTTTCCAGCACAGACAGTGGAAAAACTGTTATAACTTTCTCTACAAAACTGGGATTCAGTCATCATTTTTTTTTGTTAGAAACTAGACTTCAAGAACTTTCCAAATATCTAAGGTTTGATTTCTAATTTGTTCTATATTTTTATTGGTATATTTTTAAAATTACCTCAAAATCTACTGATTCATACCATAATAGATGACATAGACAATTTTTTAGAAAATTGTCATAACTTCTTCTAGGAAACTTCAATTCATTCACCATTTATCTCATTGGAAAGTAAACTCAGAGATCTTTCCAAGTATATATTATTTGTTGATTTCTATGGGATTGATACAGATTTACTTATGAAGTTGTGTCATTCGTCTAGAACAGCTTCAAAACTTGTCATGTCTTTGACTCTTTTTTTTTCCTTGCTTAGTAAATTGTCTTTAACTTTTTCGCTTGGTGTTTGTTCCATTTGCCGTTTGTTTCATAGGACTCTAGACTTTCATGTTTATCCAAAGGTATAACTTTTACTTATAGATTCTTTCTACATTTTTGTTGGTACTTTTCTAAAGTTGTGTTAACGTTCAGATCAACGTATGTGCATTTAAGTTGTCCTATGTGTATACAGAACTTATATGACATGTGTTAACATTCTAAGTGTGACACATGTACAGTAATATATATGTCATGGTGCGGGGTGTTACACTCTCCCCTTCTTAAAATAAATTTAGTCCATGAATTTGATATACCTTAAATGCGAACCAAGTGTGGACTCTTTTCCTTCATCTCATTTTCGCTTACTTCTTCTAAAGAATGGTTCCTCCATAATACCTTCACATACGGAATCACCTTAGAACGAAGAAATTTTTCCTTCATATCTAAGATCTGAACTGGTGTCTCATCATATAATAGGTCTTCCTTAACTTGAATTGGTTTAGATTCTAACACATAAAATAGATCACACATATACTTCAACATAGATGCGTGAAACACATTGTGGACATGCGACAAATCTGGTGGCCACACCAGTTCATACACAATTTCTCCCATCTTCCTTGAATTTTAAACAGTCCAATAAATTTGGGACTCAATTTTCCTTTCTTTCTACAACTTCTTCCCAATATATAGTTGTTCTACACTTTCTTCTATACAAAGCTTTAAAAAGTGTTATTTTTGTACTAGCTTGGTAATTATTGTTGTAAGTAAATTCAATCAATGGTAAGTGATCATCCCAACTTGCATTTAAATCAATCACACAAGCTCTCAACATATCCTCCAAAGTTTGTATGCCTCTTTCTGACCGTCCATCTGAACAAGGTTGAAAAATTGTACTAAAATTCAATTTGGTTCCCAAAGCTTGTTGCAAACTATTCCAAAATCTTAAAGTAAATCTTGGATCACAATCTAAAATAATTCAAACTAGAATTCTATGTAAATTCATAATCTCATTAATATACAACTTAGTCTATCAAGTCAGTAATTTACCCAAACGGGTAAGAAATGAGCGGACTTAGTTAGTCGGTCCACAATCACCTAGATAAAATCAAATCCCTTATTGGTCTTAAGTAGTCCACTAACAAAGTCCATAAATATATGATCTCACTTCTCTTTAGGAATTTCCAAGGGCTAAAGTAATCTTGCTGGCTTCTGGTGTTTAGCTTTCACAAGTTGACAAATCAAACACTTGGATACAAAATCTACAATTTCTCGCTTCATATTATTCTACCAATAGTACTCTTTCAAATCCATGTACATCTTGGTACTCCTTAGATGAACTGAATAATAAGTCCCATGTGCCCCTTCCATAGTCTCTCCTTTAAAATCACATGTCCTAAGAAAATCATCTTATCTAACCAAAACTCACACTTGTTGAATTTAGCATAAAGTTTGTGATCTCTTAAAGTCTGTAGTGTAATCCCCAAATGTTCTTCATATTCTTCTAAACTCTTGAAATAAGCCAGAATATCATCATTCTTAATCAAAAGTTGATGGTATTCAGACCTAATATCGATATTGAAAAAGACCTTATCACCTTATAATTGATCAAAGAGATCATCTATGCTTAGCAAATGATACCTATTTTTCACTGTCACCTTGTTCAACTGCCTGTAATCAATACACAATCTCATGGTTCCATCCTTCTTCTTCATGAACAAAACATGTGTAATATTTTCCATGGGGTGCACAAATCATTTATCTATCAATTATTACAATTGTACCTTGAGCTCTTTATAATTAAATCATTTGTCACATAGTCACCAAGGTACCATAAATCAACTCTTCTAAAAAGAATCATATCAATTTTAATCCTTCCATTAATTCAATTGTAATTAAATCTCCCTGTTAGGTGGTAGACCTAAAAAATCCTTAGGAAACACATCACATAAATTTTTAACAACATATATGTCTCTAATATTTCATCCCTCATTTTGATTGTCTATGATGTAAGCTAAGTACCCTAGCCCACCTTTCTACAATAACCTTTATGCTCAAAGGGTAGAAATAATCTTGAAAAAACTTCACATACCCTTGAATACAAATTCATGCTAATTGGGAATACTAATGGTCACCTCGTTGCTATAACAACCCACCTTAGCATGATAGGTGGCTAACCAATTCATGCCTAGGATGACATCAAAGTCCTGTACGTCTAATAAAATTAAGTATGCTAATAGCTATCTTTTCTTAATCCTAACTACACGTCTTGTTTACTAGCTCAACAATCAGTATTGTCGAGTAGATATGATATAACTAGATCATAATCTAATGGTTTCAATGTAACATCAATTAATTTTGCGATTTGGTCTTCCCAAAATTTAAATTAATCATAATCCTTCTACTGTTTCCCTAGTTCTCTTTGTTCCTAATTCTTTATATATTTCTGAACTCATAACCTAGAACTCAAACTTAAATCATAGGTTCTAGTTGTCTATAAAATTTAAATTAATCCTAATCCTTCCACTATTCTCTCTCTCTTTTTTTTTTATAAAATAAGAGAATAGTCTCTATGATCCTATGAAACCAAATACCAAAACTACAAGTACTTGTGTTTTTAAAACCAAAAAAATAATTATTTAAAATCAACGATTTCAGAACTTAAAACGGATTACAACTTGTAGTAAAACACTCCATAACATGTTGAACATGAATCCAAAACAATATAAAACCTCAAGATTTTACCAAAACAATCATGGTATTTTACGTTCTTAAAAACCACAAAAACTCTGTTAAAATTTTTTCCAATTTTCTCTTTCAAAATGAATCAAAACTAGTGAAGAAAGGTTAAAAATCCATTCAAAAGCCAGAATAATCTTTGCAAAACAAGTTTAGATTGGTTCTAAGAGCCTATGACATTCAAAAATGAAGTTAATGTAGTGTCCCCTACCTCTTGGTTGATGCAAAATTCTTTCAAAGCTTTGTTCTTCCGAAAAATCCTTAAATCTTTGCAAAACCTAATTTTTCCTCTTCCTTTTTCTTCAAAATCCTTACTCTTACAAAACTTTTCCAAAAGATCATCTTTCTTATGAGTTTTTATGTTTCTATAAGCCTAAATAGCATCCGTAATTCCCAATTTCATGTTTAAGTAGGTCTTTAGTAAAAAAAGTCCTTAAGATTTTGCAAAAAATGCGATTGTACTGAATTTTTCGCTTTAATGATGTCATAACGTAAGAATTTTTCTAGTACGGACCCTTGGTGAAAAAACGGTCATAACTTTCTCTACAAAACTCGGATTCACTCACCATTTTTTTTATTGTAAACTAGACTTCTAGAGCTTTCCAAATTTATAAGGATTGCTCTCTAATTCATTATGTATTTTTATTGGTGTATTTTTAAACTTACCTCAAAATCTACTAATTTGTACTATACCAGACAACATTAACACTTTTTGAGAAAATTTTCATAACATCTTTTATGAAACTTAAATTCAATCACCATTTATCGCATTGGAAAGTAGACTCATAGATATTTCCAAGCATATATTATTTATAGGGTGATTGCTACATGATTGATTTATATTTATTTATGAAGTTGTGCCATCTGTTTGGGATAACTTCGGAACTTATCATGTCCTTGACCCTTTTTTTCCCTTGCTTAGTAAATTGCCTTTTAACCTTTTTGTTTAGTGTCTATTTCACTTACTGTTTGTTGCGTAGGACTCTAGACTTCCATGCATATCCATAGATATACCTTTCACTTCTAGATTCTTTCTACATTTTTATTAGTGCCTTTCCAAAGTTGCTCTTACATTCAGCTCAACATATGTGCATTTAAGTGATCCTATGTATGTACAAAACTTATGTGACATGTGTTAGCATTCTAAGTGTGACACATGTACAGTAATATGTGTGTCATGGTGCAGGGTGTTACATGAACCAATGGGAGAAGGGCTTAGGGGCATGTCATCAAAATGGCTCATTTTGGTTGGTTGATAAAAATCAAGGGAGGGGATTAGTTGGTGTTTGTTTCAGCAAGAGTATGGATTTGTTTGGTTTAGTTCACAAGGATTGGTGAGATGGACAAAGGGTGATCTAAGATGCCTTTTGGTGTCATTTGAGTGGCTAGGATATTAAGGGTTAGGATAGGATGTTCTAAATGGAGGGTGAGATGAGGGTTCCATGGAAATTTCAAATTCAAGTATCTGATCCAAGGGTGTGTGATGGGGGTGAACCATGGAGATATTAATCTAAGGGTGGGGGCATTTTAGTATCTAGGTGTGAATGCATTAATGGGCATTAATGAGCTAAAATCATGAGGATGAGCTCCTTAATGCTCTAATGCATTAATTTCATGTAAAGAAAACCCTTTGCTGGCCTACCTTGCTTTTTGAGCTCCTAGGCTCTAAAACTTGTAAACTTAGTGTCTATCTTTGAAGTCTTGGATATTTCAATTGCAATAGATCAATTAGAACCGAGTTACGATAAGGGCAAGGGGGTGTAATAAAAGGTTTACTGGTTTCAAAATGCTCTTAGAAACATTGTAGGGGCAAAATGGTGAAATTGATTTCTAGAATCTTGATATGAAAGATGAACCCTAGTTTTTGTGAACTTTGGGCTCTGACCATTCTAAATTATGATATATAGGCCAGAAACTAGGCTCATAACCACTTTTTGGGTAATTAGAAAGACTTTGACTGAAATGTTCACTGCATGAGCCTTAGTTTTCTGCAGCAAGTGTGGTTCAGGGTTTATCAAAGGTTGGGGAGTCTGGAGTCTACAGGAGCTAACAGCTTATCTAAAGGATTCTTGGGCAGTTATCGGGGATATTTTGAAGCAGGGTTGCTAGGAGGTTCAAAGTGATAAATTGCTCCTATAGCTTACTAGAGAATGACGGTATTGGGCTAGTAGACATCTTATGTTGCTCCGCTTTGTGAAACAGTCTTTTGAGGACAAGGAGAAAACTGAGAAAATGGGCTTGACCTTGCTTGATTCCGAACTCGGGAGAATTCTCAAGGGCATTCTGTGTGCCAAATATAGACAAATTGAGTCTTTCCCTAGCTTGGGAAAAAGTGATGGATAAGCTAGTAGAAGTTTTCGAGGCTATTAAGGTGGTGGTCTTTCGAAGGTCTCGGAGTTTTCGAGAGATGGCCATTGACAGATTGAATTTCAGAGTTTGGATGAATTCTCGGGGTTCAGTTGAGAACATGACACTTGGACCAATTGTGTAGCTTGTTTTGCAGTAATTAAGGTAAACTGAGTGGATTGATCCTTCGAATGCTTTTTGGAGGTCCAGAGAACGTTCTGGCTCCATACAAATGAAATGTTATCAGAACTGATTTTCAACTCCTTAGGGAAGATTTGAAATATTGAAAGGATTTAAGATTTCAGATCTCCAAGTTTGGTGAAACATCTTTTAAAGATGTAGCTGAAACAGAGAGATGGGTACCGGGCTTGCCGAAATCAGAGACTAGATGAATCTTTAAGATCTTTTTAAGCATCATTTTTTAGCCTGGGGTTTTTGAAGGTTATGAAATTGGTTGTTGCCAGTTTCCAAAATGTTTTACTCTAAGATAAGTTCCTTAAAGATGGTGGAGATTGAAGTGTGTAGGACCTAACCTTACACAAATCAGGTGATGAGAGAAGTTTTAAGGGTCATTTGAGCATCCAGGGGTAAATCCTGAAGGTAAAAGGGTAAAATGATAATTTTTCTATTTGTACTACTAAAATGGGTAAAAATGACAACTCTTCGCTTCTGATGCTTTGCATGCGAAGACTTATGGAGGCTAAAGAATTTGTAGACAATGTGTGAAGGTATCAAATTTTGGTTTTTGAAGGCCAAAGGGCAAAATGATAATTTTTCCTCCTATTGATTCTTCGCTATGGGAAGGTTTACGGAGGCTAGAGAAACTGAAGAAGATGTATTTGGTGGTCTTCAATGTGAACCCTCATAGTCCTATTGGTGCTTCTTGGGGAATCAGGGTTTAACTAGAAATGGTGTATTTGGACTGATTCACTGCACACAGTATGGTATGGATGATGCTTTTTGTGACTAAAATATCCAGGGAAGACTTTACAAGAGATGTCTAACCTCTGAGGGTCCAATTTGCTCTCCCTAAATGCTGCTTTGCTGCTCTTCATTCCATTAGATGACCCGAGTCAAAATTTGGGTGCTAGCAGAAAGTAAACTCATATATCTCTCCAAGAATATATTATTTGTAGGGTGATACCTATGGGATTGATATAGATTGATTTATGAAGTTATCCCAACTGTCTGGGACAACTTTAGAACTTGTCATGTCCTTAACCCTTTTTTTTTCTTTACTCAGTAAATTGCTTTTAACTTTTTTATTTGGTGTCTATTTTTCTCATTATTTATTGCGTAGGATTATAGACTTTTGTGCCTATCCAAAGGTATAAGTTTCACTCATAGATTCTTTTTTACATTTTTGTTGGTGCATTTCTAAAGTTCTGCCAATGTTCAGATCAACAAATGTGCATTTAAGTGCTCCTATGTGTGTACAAAATTTATATGACATGTGTTAGCATTCTAAGTGTGACACGTGTAAAGTAATATGTGCATCATGGTATGGAGTGTTACACTCTCCCCCCTTAAAATAAATTCATTCCCTGAATTTGATATATCTTGAGTGCAAAACTAGTGCATATACTTTTCCTTCATCTTGTCTTCTCCTTCTCAAGTTGCTTATTCTACGGAATGATTCTTCTATAATACCTTCACACACAGAATTACCTTGGAACAAAGAACTTGTTCTTTCCTATCTAAGATCTGAGTTGGTTGCTCGTCATAGGACAAGTCTTCATTGATTTGGAGTGGTTCAGATTCTAACACATGAAACGGATCACACATGTACGTCCTTAGCATGGATACATGAAACATATTGTGGACATGTGACTAATTCGGTGGTAAAACTAGTTTATAGGTAACATCATCTATCTTCCTCAGAATTTCAAACGGTCCAATAAATCTAAGACTAAGTTTCCCTTTCTGGTCTTAGGTAGTCCACTAATGAAGTTTATAGATATGCATTCCCTTTTTCATTAAAAAATTTCCAAAGGTTAGAGTAATCCTGCTGGCATTTGGTGTTTAACTTTCATAAGTTGACAAGTCAAATACTTGGATATAAAATTAATAATTTCTTGCTTCATATTATTCCACCAACAGTACTCTTACAAATCCTTCTACATCTTGGTACTCCTTGAATGGACTGAAAAAGAAGTTCTATGTGGCTCTTCTATAATTTCTCATTTAAGTTCGAAGTCATTAGACACACACAACCTCTTTCCATACTGAAGAGAATCATCTCCTCTAATTGCAAAGTCTATTTTCTGTCCTTTCTTGACTTTTATAATTTTTTGAATCTGAATATTTGAACTTTGAGCTACCTTGATCTTATCATTCAACACAAACTAGATTCTAATATGTGCCACAACACATGCTAAATCGCTAGAAGATTTTTGACTCAAAGCATTGGCAACCACATTGGCATTTCTTGGATGATAAAGGATAGTGTAGTCATAATCCTTAATCAACTCAAGACATCTTCCCTACCTCAAATTCAAATCTTTTTGAGAAAATAGATATTTCAAACTCTTGTGATCTATATAAATTTCACAAGGTTCACTATTAATGTCTCCATATTTTCAATGCAAAAATAATGGCAACTAACTCCAAATAATGTGTAGGGTAATTCTGCTTATAGGGCTGAAGTTATCTAGATGCATAGACAATGACTTCCTTCTCTTGCATTAGAACACAACCCAAACCTTTTCTGGATGCATCACATACTTTCCTTTTATGTTGGATCTTAATGTAAGGACTAGTGCAAAATCCAAATGATCATTCAGTTCTTGAAAACTGTGCTCACATGCCTTGTTCTAGTTGAACTTACCATTCTTTTGTGTTAATTTTGTCAAGAAAATTGCAATGCTAGAGAATCCCTTAACAAATCTCCTATAATATCTAGCTAACCCCAAAAAACTATGAATCTTAGTCACATTTGTAGGTCTAGGTCAATTTACCATTACCTCAATCTTTTTAGGATTTACATAAATTCCATCATTTGAAATCACATGTCCCAAGAAAATCACATTGTCTAACCAAAACTCACACTTGTTGAATTTAACATAGAGTTTATGGTCTTCTAAATTTTGTATTGTAATCTTTAAGTATTATTCATGTTTCTCTAAACTCTTTGAATAAACTAGAATATCATCAATGAATACAATGATAAATTGATCTAGATAAGATCTAAATACCGTGTTCCTAAGGTCTATAAATACCGCAGGTGCATTTGTTAGTCCAAAAGACGTGACTAGAAAATCATAATGTCCATACCTGGTATGGAAGGTAGTCTTAGGTATATCATCGTTCTTAATCCATAGTTGATGGTATTTAGATCTAAGTACAATCTTAGAGAAGACCTTGGCACCTTGTAGTTGATCAAACATATCATCTATCCTTGACAAAGGATACTTGGTCTTCACTATTACCTTGTTTAACTGTCTATAATCAATGTACAACCTCATAGTTCCATCCTTCTTATTCACAAACAAAATAGGTGCACTAATTGCCATGGGGTGCACAAAACCTTTGTCTATCAATTCTTTCAAGTGCACTTTAAGCTCTTTATAATCAAATCATTTAGTAAGTATCACATAGTTATCAAGGTACATTAAATCAATTCTTTTAAAAAGAATAAGATCAATCCTCATCCTTCCACTAACTTAATTTCTGTATCAGGTGGTAAACCGAGAAGATCTCCAGGAAATACATTGCTGAATCTCAAACAATAAATATGTCTCCAACCTTCAATCCCTCATTCAAACCTTCTATGATGTAAGCTAGGTACCCTAGCCCACATTTCTATAATAACCTTTCTACTCGAAGGGTAAAAATAATCTTAGGAAAATTCCTTATTTCCTTGAATATAACCTTAGTCAGATTGATGATACTAATGGTCATAATCCTTTAACACTTCATCTTATAATTCAAATCAATCATAATCCTTTCATTATTTTCTTAGATCTCTATGTTCCTAATTCTTTACATCTTTTTAAATTTAAAACTTAGAACTTAAACTCAAATCCTAGGTTCTAGTTGTTTACCAAATCTCTAAACCAATTCAGGATAACATCTTTTCCTTAAAACAATCAAATAAACTCAATGTCAGACTTTTCTAAAAATATCAAATCATTCTCAAATATGTTAGACTTTATCAAAACTAGATCATATCATATCACTTTTAATTTTACTAAAATTTTAAAATCTCATTCCAATGTTCTAATATTTTTTTCCTATAATCTTCTAGTTCAAACTGTTCCTATACTTCTTTTTAAGGTTTCAAACTAGAACTTTTTAATTTTCTTCTAAATCTAAAACCTAGAGCTCATTCAAAGATGTCTATAGAACCTCAAACCTTGAGCTCTGATACCAACTTTGTCATGCCCTGAAACCCATATCAAAAGGGCCATAAATTTTGGCACATGACATTAAACATTCATTCATTCATTTATTCTTAACCTGTAAATTCCATATAATTTTTTTGTCTATTATTTTTATTCTTATGCAGTGGAATTTCATACCATAAATCATAACCATCTATATTTCATAATCAACCTATAATAAAATTTTCATAATTCTATAAGCCTGAAAATAATCCATAATCATGTGCTAGCATTCCCATTCAAATAAACTAATAGTCTGACATAAATAAACTATTATTGAAAAATCAAATATCAAATCTAAACTGAAATCCACTACCTTATTACATTCATTTCAAATAAATTGGAATAAAATACTAAACTAAAATAAAATAAAGTCTCAATGTCTCATAGTATAAATCCAATCTCCTAACTCTCCAATTCTACTTGCCAATACTATTATGCAAATATATCCTCATCATATGTGGTGCCAAATTTGGGGTGAGCTTAACAAACTCACTGGGTAATGATAAACTAAAGAACACTAGATCAAGACTTAACACGATCAAAACGAAACAGACAGTTGCATATTTTTTAACAATATACAAAACTAAACAGTTAACATATAAAACATATACTAC
>JAOXJP010191338.1:0-11979 GCA_025762735.1 Platanus orientalis | reverse complement strand
TAGTAATGGGAACAGTCAAATTTTGGGATAGAAATGGTATGGAGGGAAACGTGTTTTTTTTTTCTTTCAAACTACAACAAATTAAATGGAAGGTTGTAGAGTCGATTGTGCTGGAATATGGGGTTTTAATGGGATATTATTGCTTTCATCATATGGGATATTCATTTCACTTCACTTTTCGAACTTCTCATGCAATCAAACAGAGCCTAAGTGTACAATTACTTTGATTATTACCTCATGATTTTCTTTTATATGCTTGTTCTTCAATTTTCTTTCTACTTAAACCAAAACGTTCTATGATGATGTTGTTTGTTTTATCCTCAGGATGGTGACAAGTAGTCCACAAAAGAAAGATATGCAAGTTAATGGTGAAGTGGCTCTTAGGATAGATTTTCAATTAATAGATAATGTGCACACCCTAGTAGCACGTCAAAAAGTAAGTTATGGTGAAGGCACTAATAAAGGCACTGATTCACTACTAAATTTGAGGTTTAAGATAGAAGATGAGGCTTATGAGTGTTATAAAGATTATGTTGTAAAATCCGGGTTTGGAACTCGAAAGAGCACCAGTAATAGAGATGCTAAGGGTATTGTGGTAGAAAACTTTGTTGTTCAATGGCAGAATTTAAAAAAGAACGACCAAATGGTAAGGGGAAGTGGTATTGGAAAGATACAAAAACGGGTTGCATTGCATATATCTATCTCAAATTACAAGATGATGGTATGTATACCATTATAAGACAGCAAGCTGTCTATAACCACCGGTGTATGCCTAATAAATCATATATGTTTAGGTCACAAAGGCATGTATCCAATGCTCAAGCATATGAAGGTGACATTGCAGATAATGTGAGGATAAGACCTAAGGTAACATATGACTTTATGTGTGTTGAAGCTGGAGGGCCAGAGAATCCTGGATCCTTGCCAATAGATTATAAAAATTATTTGCAGTTTAGGCGAATGAGGTTGATGGTGCTAGGTGATGTAGGAGGCATACTAGAATATTTTGAAAACATGTTAGCTAATGACCCGGGGTCTATTTACAAAATACAACTTGATCAAGATAACAAAACGGCTAACATTTTTTGGGCAGATTCATAAATAGTGATTGACTACCATGCATTTGGTGATGTAGTTTGTTTTGATACAACATTAAGAGAAAAAAAAAATTGGAGCTTAAAAAGCTTACATAGTTTTCTAATCTATTTTATGCATTAGCTAATTCAACCTGATGATTAAGAGTAGTATAATAAGTTATATTGAGAAAATTTTCTGCACCAAAACAAATTTGAAAAAGGCAACTGTCATGATTTACACAATGTGAGATATGACTTTCCATGCCGTAGAAGCACAAACTCAAGTGAAATAGGGAGTTCAAAGTGGCATTAACAAGGTCATTAGAACGTCATCCATTTAACTCTTGGGGAGATGACGAGGGGTTGTGATTGAGATTGTGCAACCATTAACAAGGTCACTAGAACGTCATCCCAATATATGTATTTTTCTTTTATATTTTTCAATAAAATTCGTGGTTAATCATCCAAAAAAAAAAATTATACTGCAGTTGACATCGACACTAGGCTGTTTGAGGCTTGTATTACTAGTATGCCTTAAGTATGTCATTAGGCAATAGTTATTACCACTTTGTTCATTATTTTGTGAGTATTCTTCCTTTATTTTCTTTGCTTTCTGTTCAAATCTTCACCATCATCCTTACAGCCTTATCCTGATTATTTGGGGTCAGCTACATGAAACTTATTATGCTATTCAGTTGAGCCTGATCTTTTCTTCCTACCTCATCCACATCCTATTTAGTTTTCCCCTCGTCCTTTTAGAGTCAAATTTCACACTTGCACTGGCTTTGAGCATCCCTGGTCCAGCTAGGCCTTCATATTTTAAATGATAGAAGAAAGAAAGACCTGTAAGCAAGACTTCACAACCTCACTGGCTCAGAACATACTTTATATATAAATAAGGATCTATTTTTTATGCTAGGAAACCATTTCCTGTGCAGGTTAAGTAATTGTGTGTCTTGTTTCTTTATCCTGTAATAGTGGAGGGATAGCTTGTCCTCTCATAATGGTTGTGAACTCTTAAATGTCATGCCTTCCTAATCCTTTGGGCCAAGTATGACATTGCACTTTTGAACCAAATTGAAATATTCTCCTTGTGGACTAGCTGATGCATCCAAGAGTTGGAAGCAAGCTGGATCAGATGGAAGTAATCGGTTGAGCATCAAGGAGGCCTCAGCTAATGTAGTCTTGTTGGATTACATTTCATCCGAGAAATGGCAGGACATTGTTGATTTTGATGACCACCTTGATGACATTAGCAAGTAAGAGCCAATATTCAGTTATCTAAATTAACTGAATATTTTAGACCTTTTTTCCATTGAAAGGTATAACCATACAGACAACAAATTTTGCTGTATTGACACTGAGAGTTTGCAATAGCCTCCTTTGTTGAAATGTTTTCATTTTATGAGCTTTGCATCATCTGTTTTGTTGTGATGCGAAGGAAATGCATTGCCAAAAAGCTGTTACAGAACCAAGGGCTGTGCTCCCAAAAGGGCCTTTTTTTTTGTTCTTCTGTTTGTTGTGGATTAACAGTTGACACATTCTCCTTTCTAGGAAGATTGCTAATGGTGCCCTTCCAGTGTTTGCCTTATTTGTGGCATGTTTGTCTGAGAATTAAAACCGTTTAGATCTTAGGTTCCAATTGAAAGGGACATAGCTAGAGGCTGTGTTTGAAAGCCAGGTAGAATGAAATTATATAAGACATGTAATGAACCCAATTTTGAGCTCATATACTCCACAAAACCAAATTGAATTCGTTTCATTCCATATTGCTTTCAACCACTGCCTGAAAATTTCCTTCCTCCGACAGCCCGAAACAATGTATGGACTTGTTTAGAACCCTTCAATGGTTGTAAGTGTATTAGTTATCCATTGGATCAGGGCACCATAGATTAGATGGTGTCTTCTCCCAATACAGTACACATGGTTTGACCAGTTCGGTTCATACATTTGGTCAGAGATGCTGTGGTTTGGTCTGAATCAAACAGTTTTTCTCATCAGGAATGGTTTAAGACATGTAAAAACAACCTAGCTGTATAGTTTGCTTGAAGTACATAGAGGGCTGCTAATTGGGCCTTTGATACAAGCTTCAAATGGTTGTTTACATCTTGTGGAGTACATCCTACAAATTGCAGTGGTCAATGATCTAATCCTCCGAATTTACTCAATAAGAAAGGAGGTTCATCACATGAATATGATGGTCATGATAGCTGTGATGTTGCTCATGTAAACCATCCAATTAAACTTTGAAGCTGTTGATTGCGCTGCTCTCAAAACCTGGGTACTGAGAACTCGAATTGAGGGAGTCTTCTGTGGCTATGTAAGTGATAAAAGGCCATCTAGATCCATGATTAATCAATTTAGAGTTTTTGTGGCAAAGTCGTGCACCCTGAAGTGGTTGAATAGGATGGATCGATGAATTGATGTTAGAATTGGCCTTATTGAGGATGATGGACAAATCGAAGGGTCCAGATTTTGTGCACACACCATGTGCATGGACCAGGGTGCGGACACATCAGCACCAAAACATGATTTACACTTTTTGGGGAGCACTTATCGCTTTTCAACACTGATGTGTCTGCACCCTGGTCCATGCACACGGTGTGTGCACATGATGTGCGCACGCAATCTGGGGGTGTGTATCATATACTAACCGAACCCATGACTATGTTGCACAATCACGGGATTTATCTTAACACCAAGCCCATAAGTTTTGCAAATTTTCAAATATTTACTTAGTAGCAGTGAGGGATTTTTTAGGATGATTTAACAGGCTCCAGGGCTCACATAAGCACACATTAAGGCATTAAAACTAAAGGTTTTAAGTAGACAGTCTTATCTGGAGAGCATCGATGGTTACTACTACACTCCAAAAGTTTTTTAACTAGAAGATTGTGCAATACCTTTCAAGCCTACAAAGGAAGATGAAAAAAAACGCATCACTCCAAAATTTCAAGCAATGTTTCCATATGCAAAGACACCAAACAAGGTACACAAGGATTATTGAAGATATGACGTTCCTTTTAACTTGTGTCTACCATGAATCATACTGGGGCATTTTTTTCGTCTTTCCATTTCCATTGATTGATCCATAAAAATATTAATCTTCCAACGAGATGCACCACTTCCCACTCCTGTAAGATTCTACATATAAACAAATTCCACAACTACAGCGACGGTAGCTGGTATTCATTCCATTGTGCCCTTCAGCCTAAATGATACAGCCTTGTGATGATAAGGAAACACAGCTCCTTCAAGGGCTCTAAATCTGACCAACTGATGGCTGCCTGTTCCAAGAACAAGAAAAGGATTAGCAAATCCCACTTCCTCAATGGTGTTTGCGATCTTCCATCTTCTTCAGATCACTGTCGAGACTTGAGGCAAGCAATGTGACGCCATGCTACTTTGCTTTTAACTCAGACTGTTGATTGGTTATTTGAGGGGGCGGGGGGAAGCTTTCAATAGAGAAACAGTTTCAGGTGCACATGGTGTATGAAGAGAAGTAACATTAGGATCCAGCAACTATCATTAAGTCTCACCACAACATGCCACTAACCTTACTCGGAAGGTACAAATTTATGAACACTCCACATCATTAGATACTGGGATTAGTATTAACAATCGAACCAGTTTACCATGCTGACAAATATCATAACAACAAAAGTTTCTCCTGGATTTGCAAACAAAGAAGCAAAATGCAGGAAACTTCCAACAAGGAAACATAACACATGCAAATATTGCATACATGGTGAACACACCCTTCTTTGGGAATCTTTAATGGACGCAAATCATGAATTGCAGACTTTCCTGGTGTTTGTCAAAGTAAATATCAATTGCATTCACAAGCACCATACTACCAGAAGCTGGGATTTTCTAAGGCTACATTCCCATAAATTGTTGGTCAGAAATCAATATGGTGAAGGAATAATAACGACTTCGATAGATTCAGGTACCATGTGATCTAGTGTAAGTCCACACTATTCCATTTGACTATACTTTGAACTTCTGATCAATTTCTTGTTGGAAATGTCAGGATTCTGGCCAGGGTCGGAAAGTTTCAATGATGAAAACATGGGTCCAGTTCCATCACATTGGAAATTAATTTGCCAACATGGAGAGCCCTATGGAGAGCCCTACAGCCACTACCTGCAATAAGAAACTGATCAGTCCCAGGCTCCCAGATGGGTCATAAAAGGATTTAGAGATCAAACCAAGAAGCTTATCAACATAAATGGAACTTGAGGATTTACCGCACCCATGGGATGAAACAGGTCACAGCACCCACACAGCTTCCACAGATGAAGGTCTTTTTGTGGAGAAAGCAAGCTATGGAGGTCAAGCGACAGGTTTAGCCAGAGGCAGTGCACCTCTTGCTTGCTTAGCAATGTAAAAGGCTTGTTGGGACTATGAATATGAAGGATACTCCAATGCAGATATCCTAAAAACTTTTGACAAAGCCATACATGATGAAGTGGGCATTCTATCGGTGTCAATCAGCCCAAAGTTCCTCTGTTCTACATAGATCAATGAGATGCAGTCACAATCAGTACTTTCCATGTGAAAGCCAGGGGAATCACTGTGGTTGCTCAGCAGGAAATGATGGCTCTTCTTCTCAGACAATTGTGTACATGGCTCTTGACTCATCACTGTTGCAGCCACTACTGTTGACAGGGCCTTCCCAACAGCTATTACACTTGGAAACAACTACACTCTTGGTAATGTTGAGTAGCCCTGAGAATCTATTGAGGTATGAAGGAAAACCACATTGCTTGCTTGCCATGGTCTTGTTTATTGCAGGGCAACAATCCATGGATACTAGAAACCAAAAAGGAGAGTTTGCTGGTCTCATGAACTCTGAACAGCTGTAGACCCCACAGATGATGCAAGGTATGATTTTCCCTCTAATTTTTGCCCTTACCCTCTGGTTTGCTGTAATTTTCCAAATCTTGCTGCGACAGAGTGGCACGAAAGGTTGTCGTCTGTTTCTTAGTAGCAGATGAACAAGACATTGGAACTGTATCTCTTGCAGTGATGGAAGCAGGAGGAGTTCGCTTCATATTTGCGCAGCATTGTGACAACCTGATGAATTCATGCAGTTTCATCCCTTTTGTTGAAGTAGATTATTAAGTAGGCACAAGATAATTGCCTGCATCTGAGAAGCAAGGTAAGGAGATAAGCCACCAAGAATGCAAGGACATGATGAATGAATGAAATTAAATTTCACTCTTCCTTGAAGGTCACCAGTTGTGAAGCTGAGTCATCCCAAGACTGTTGTTGAATAAATGTGTATCTCCAAAAGTTGCATATTTCTCACCTAGAGGACCTGATTCCTTGTCAACTGCAGTATTGAAATTATAGTTAACCTCCTATAATTAGTGTCCAAATGTTTTAACTCCTGCTTCCCACATTGTAAGTGGGTTGACAGAACATGAAGTGCTCATGCAATGGAGTCTGTGCTATAAGCATGGCTCAGTTATACCTGAATCTCTGACACTGAAAAGAGTTCTACAATTTTTTTTGTTCAATTTTGCAATTATTGTTTAAATAAAGTAAATGATAAAAGATTTGAGTGTGAAAATTAATTATGTACCTGCATATAGTAACAATAGACAAAGCTGTAAATGGACTCAGATCCGTCTTTGCATCATTAAAATTAATTGGATATATGAATATTTGGATTTTTTATATTTTATTTCAAACAGGATCCATATTTGAGTTCGTTTATTTATCCAGATATCAGATTACACAAATTTCTCATCTATTACAATATCACAGTATATATATATATATATATATATATATATAAACTTTTAAATGAAATTATAATCAGATTTATAATAAACAGATTTAATTGGAGCAGATCCACCTGAGTATTCACCTTAAGTGGACCAGTTGGTCTGGACAAAAATCCAGTCCAGTTGCAGCCCTAAAACCAACACCTTAACCATAGCCATACTTGCCACTTGCAGTCCTATACTAACAGAGGTAGCAACCATCTCTGGGTGAGTACATTATTTTTGCCTCCTTTTGGCATTAAGTATAAAAGAAAAAGTAGAAATGAAAGAAATTTCCACAGAAACATTAAATAAGAAAAGAATAAAAACAAATAAAGAACCTTCAAAAGGTTTTCCCATCATAATTTTTTATTTTTTCATTAAAGGAGATGATATACATCATTGAACAATAACATCCATACTATGTCTACCCTTAGAGAGTCCATATCATTGGCTGACCTTATCGATAGTCCTTCAAGTCATTGGCTGATTACAAAACAAGAGAAAAAGTGATAGACATAGCGTCAACTCAACACTCAAAATCTCTTTCGTAAAAAGAAAAGCCTCCAAGTCTTTTTCTTCTTTCCACAAGTCCAACTAATGATATTACTTGACTCCCCTCCACAACTAAAGTACTGAATTCAAGCAGATTAATATGAGCCCATGAAGAAGTGGTTATTTTCCTCTCTATTAGACACCCAAAACCTGACAAGACCCAAACATGACAATTTCTTAAAATGATACCAATGCTTGAGGATCCAGGGCTGCTGAGAAAGTAACTGTCAAGGTTTTACCAAATGATCTATGGTTGTTAAGAAATACCCCAATATAAATATAATTTTGTTGCACCTTCCAAATACATGAATCAAGAAAGCAATTTTATAGTATGTACTCATTGATATTAACCACTCCTCCTCAAGGAATAAGGGCTAAGAAAGTGTTGAGTGTTGAGTTGACGCTATGTCACATAGGACTTGTTGAACAAGTTTTCCGAAGAGCTTGTTGAGTGTTGACAGATCCATTCAGTAACAACACTTATGTGACAACATGGGTCTCCAAAGAGCTTCTTGAACAAGTTTCCCCGAATATTTTCTCCCAAATCCAAGTTAATAAGGAATCTACCAAGTTTGCTATAATGCAACATCTTTCCCCCACTCTCCTTTTGTCTGATTATATTCATATTACTACAAAAGTAGATGGCTTAATTGATAACAATTTTGATCCCAAGTTGGTTCTGTGAGGTTTGTTGCCTAATTAGGTAGCTTTAGTAGTTTATTGCCTTTCGTCTATAGGCAAAGTAAAATATCCCATGCCATCAAACAATTTAAACAGAATACCTAGTTTTGAAGTGTAACAATGACAGCACCGAATTCAAAATTATGGACAAACCATTTCTTGACGGAGGGGAAGGAAAAGTGAGGCAGTGGATCAAAAGGTGTATATTAGCTAAAAAGGAGTGTTCTTTGAACAGAAAACTACAACAGGAACCATTTATTTGAAGCATACTTAACAGATCTGGCTTTTAATCATAAGATTTTTAGGTGAATGTTGAAGCTTTTAAAAGCCATGCTTAATCTACCAAATATATGAAACCAATCTCTCTCTCTCTCTCTCTCTCTCTCTCTCTCTCTCTCTCTAACATTTCATGATGGCCAAATTCCCTATCTGGTATTTGATTGATGCTGGAGGCAGCCAGATATAGCAACACCTGGAGTGAGCATTTTAGCTGATCCAGATAGTAGTGATGTATTATATATCCTTCAATCTGAACCTCAATAAGTTGTCCTCACATGGCTAGAGTAGCTGGCCTTATCAAATCTATACACCAAGATTGGTCCACCACAGCCATGAAATCAACACTTGTCACTACTGGTGAGCCACATAGAGTAAGATTTCCTTCTCAAAATACCAAGCTAATCTGTTAAATGCATGACATGTTATTGCAGCCTCCCAGACTGGCACAAATGGAGATAACATAATCGCAGAGGGAGATTCACAAGCCAGCCAACCCTTTTGACATTGGTAGTAGGCATATATCAATCTCAACAGAGCAGTAAACCTAGGTCTCTTTTACTTTATGAGCAAAAACTATGTTCAGCTTCTCCACTCCATGGGCTACGGTAGTCCATCCATTACCACTATAATAACTAAGAGCACAACTTCCTGCATGAAGAATAGCCATTTTGGACTGGACCTCAACCTCCCCTCTATATCCATTCCAAACCTAAAAGGACAATAACAGTCTCCAAAAATGTGACAAAAGTGATTAACTTGGTATAGAAAGCTCAGATAAAGTCTCCATATGGTGTTAAAATGGTAATCGAACCTCAGACCTTATCCTTCAATTTAACCAGCTCTGTTCTTTATTTCAAAATGACCTCTTTTGTGCAGAATTGCATGAAAATTACTCATTTGGAAGCCTAACTTGGACAAGATGGTGAGCGTTTTGTCAAGCGCAATATCCATTTGTGCTATCAAATTTGAATCTTATACAGACTTGTAAAACTGTAGATTTATTAGATCACTTTGGTAATTATTTAAGGAGTGAAAGTTGTTTTAGATGTGAGTCAGTCTTGTAGCAAAAAATAATCTGATGGTGTGCATTTTGTAATGGTATTTGTATAACTCATAATGATTCTCTCACAGCTTTCTGTTTTAAAATTAAAACCAAAAGTTAGTGAAAAGGTATGAGGTTTAGAAAGTTCATATCCATAACAACAGATTATACAAATTTAGAAAGCATGCTATGGCAGGAACCTAAGAACCATTAGAAAGCAATGCGTGTATCAAATGAAACTGTAACAATAAATAAAAATTAATCAAGAAGTTGTTCTCATACCTTGATTGTGACCAATCCCTCAACTTCAGGACAAAGTGCAGAAAAGCACAAAGGATACAATGTCAGGGAAGGATCAAGCCTTCCATGTTTTAGCTCGTATTTTCCTGATTATATAATCCTCCAAACCAAGACCCGCTTCCACTATCCTTGTGTCATCCTTTATGTCTACCTTCATAACCTTACCCAAGATATCATCCATTCTTATCAACTCACCCCTATCACAAATTCTGGGCATAATTTCTGCCCATGTATCCGTATGCAGAGCTTCCCCATGTCTCAACATTTCCCAAAGCACTCCACAAACTTCATCAATCTTACCACTGTCGCAGAAACCCTTAACCAAAGCATGAAAAACTGAAAAATGTGGAGAAAAGCCCCTTGATATCATCTCCTCCATATAATTCTTTGCCTCATCTAGCATCCCCTGATCACATAACCCACTAACCAAAGTCCTAAACGAAACCAGATTGGGAAGACACCCACTGGATGTCATATCTTCAAGAACCTTACAAGCATCATGTGCTCGCCCTTCCCTACAGAATCCTAAGATAAGGGTATTATAATGAACAACATCAGGATTGCATCCTTTCACCTTCATCCTACAAAGAAGCTTATAAGCCTCCCGCAGCTTCTTCTTCCTACACAAGCTATTCAACAAAGTAGTATAACTCAATGTATCCGGGACAAATCCCTTATTAAGCATATCTTCAAGCAAATCAACTGCCTTATTCACCTGGCTCTTTCGGCACAAACCTTGCATTAAAATCCGATAGGATTCGACATCCGGAACAATGTCTCTCTTAAACATTTGATTGAACAAGTTGTATGCAACACTCAATTCATCACTAAAACAAAAAGCACGCATCAAGATGTTGTAAGTTTTAGTGTTTGTGGAAATGCGGAACCGAGTGGAGCTCCTAAAGAGATCAAATGCAGTGTGGAGATAGTTCCGGTGGGAAACGAGGACCTCAATGAGGTGATTGAAGTGTTTGAGGAGTGGCTTGCAATCAAATTCGAGCATAGTGTAGAAGGTTTTGAGGCTTTATCTGGCAATTTGGCTTCGCCATAGATTTGTATGACGTCGGAGAAGAGACCCGGGGTGACGGAGTAGTGATCGGATTTGAGGCGATGGATGAGATTTTGCATGAGAGAGAAGTAGCGAGAGCGGCCGAGTTTGCAGATGAGGGTGTGGAAGGAAGAGTAAGAGTGACGGAAATTGGGTTGGAGGGAGGCGAGGTCGAAGATTTCTTATGCGAGAAGTGGGTCGGTTTGAGAGGCGATGAGCTTCTGGATTCGAGCTGGAGAGCCTATTAGGGCTTTTGGAGGTTGTGGGTGTTGTTGCGGTTGCTCGGGCTTGAAGGAGTAAGAGGTGGGTGTCAGGGTTTTGGGTGAGAAAGCCGCCAGGGGAACGATACTTCTCAGAGCCTTGCAGGAACGGGCGAGCGGTCGGTGCATTTTGTTAGGCATTGGGCAGCAGCTGGCAGGCTTTGGCCCTCCGAGGGAGAGAAACTAAACAGGCCCGTGCCCGTGCCGGCACCGGTACCGGTGCCGTCGTTTCTCCATCTCCTTCGCCGCCGTGGTGATCGCCACCCCCGTCCCCGGCGTCTCCTCCCTCCCTTCCCCCACTTCAACTTTAAATGCGCATTCGGTTCGTTTATAATCGAATATTTAAGCGAGTTTACGTAGTCAATCATAGGTAATTGGGATAATGCTAGTTTTGATGTTTTTTTTTTTTTTTTGTGGGACAGATAAGGATCTTCTATACTTGACATATAAAACAGCAGCTAATCGGGTGCAGGATCCAAGCAATTAGGGTGGATTGTATCCGCTCCTCTTATCTAACGCTCTTCTCCGCACCCTGTCAGGGGCTGGCACATCAGCCCCGACAAGTGACATGTGCCCCTCTAGAAAGTGAAAATCACGTCTCAGCGGCGTTGATGTGCCCGCCCCCCGACAAGGAGCGGAGAGGAGCAGAAACAATCCACCCAATCCAAGCAATTATAACTATCCAAAGAGATAAAATTCTGAAACCACGTTGGGGTGAGAAACCCAAACCATATTAGACTTTGAAGCAAAGGAGGTCGCATAACTTAACCCAAGAATACTGTTGGAACATTTAAAGAGATTTAAACAATTCAAAGGGCACGTAGTAAAGATGTGATTCTTACGATGGAGGATTGTGTTCACTCCCCTAAAAACCGTTAACCTCCACTCCCTATCAGGGGCGGACACATAAGTGCTGACAAGTGATTAACACTTTTTTTTTTTTTTGGGGGGGGGGGGGGAACAA
>JAOXJP010191327.1:0-12249 GCA_025762735.1 Platanus orientalis | reverse complement strand
AAAATATCTCTTCTCGTGCGTAAGAAAATTCTGAAAATTTGTAGGGTGTTAGATGAGTCATAAAGGTATTCCCATACAAAATTTCATCAAATTCTAATAAGTTTTGATATAAAAATTATAGAAACTCAAATCTACTATACTTCTCTAATGGAGTTTCATAAATCAATGGAGAATCTTTGTTCAACAACTCAGTCCTCGATGGTATTGAAGGTAACACCTTAGATGTAGATTGAAAAAGAGATAAAAGAGGTAAGAAGAAGAAAAAACGAAGAAAAAAGAAAGAACAAGGGATAAAAGAAACTAAGAGAAGAAGAAGATAGAAGAAGAAATAGAAGAGAGGAAGAAAAAGATAGAGACTAGGGAAGAACCCCATGTTCCACAATGTCAAACCATGGGAAAGGGAGGAAAAGGAGGAGAGATAAACCGAAACAAACCAAATTTTAATTCAATAATCCATGTCTAGGGGTGCCTTTAAATAGGCCTACAATGTAAAGAAAATAGATACATTCCTAATTTAGCAACCTAAAGTATTTCCTAAAACTAAAAAACTAAAATCTGACTTTCTAAAAACAATTAAGAAATTTCTAATAAGGACTTTCTAATTTCAGAAAAGACTTCTAAATAACACACATTTCTAAACGTTGGACTACTAAAACTTAAGACTTTCTAAAACACAGCTTTCTGAAAACACTATTCCCATCACTCATCGATACCCGTTAGTAAATTGGTTATTACATTCCCAAATCACCTTGGATTTGTGCAATCTTGGTCTCGTTAGAAAGGTAACCAAAAACCTTTCTAAAACACCAAAATCAAGCCAAAAGGGGAAGTTGACCTTAGAAAACTTGGCTAAAAATCTATTTCAGGATTAGCCTAAAATCCTAAACTAACATTGGCTTTCAAGCCTTATTACAAAAACAATCCAATAATAAAAAATCCAAATTAACCCATGGAACTATTGGCCTGATTACATTTGAATAAAGGTCATTACCCAGTGCTGCTCTCATAACTACAGGGTGCTGGGAGAGTCGGACTGCAAACAGACCTAATCTTTGGCTTTTTGCTCAAAGTGGCTGCTCATGAGACTTTAACTACTAGGACAATTCATGAGGGCTTATCCATGGTGATGCAACATGCATGTAGGATAGTGAGTGTGTGCATAGAAGATATGAATAAAATTGTTAAAGCATTGAAAAAAAATAAACAAGATTCCTACTTGCACAATTCTTAAGCCAATTTCAAGTAGTTCTTTAGTTAGATTCATTTGCATGAGTGGAATTAGGGATTACAAAGAAATAAACAAATAATGACTTAAATAATATGTTCAAATATTAAGCCAAATTAGGGAATGGAAAAATTAGGATTATGCCTAAAAAATATTATAACTGAAAATTTCCTCAGAAAGGTGCCCCAAATTTAGCCATACTAAAGGAAAACAATCCAATAAACTTAGGGACTAACCAAAAAAGGTCTAAAGATAGGTCTAACATATGTTTAAGCATAGAAAATAGGGTAGGGATGGTAGATTTAGGCTAGAAAATTGAAAGCTTAACTCCAGACCATATGCCACAACATGCTGAAAGTCACTATTTTTAGAGATTCGAAAAGAGGGTCAAAAGAGAGAAACCTGTACCCGGTTTGAATGTAGAGCTCCCCCCTTGATGTTGTTATGAATGATTGCAAGCAGATTCCAAGCACATAGGGCCAAATTTGGAAATTCCAAAAATTTTCAAAAAATTTATAACTCCTAGATGAGGTGCCACCAACCTAAAGTGACCCAAGCTTGGGTTTTGATAAGAAGAAGATTTTTGGATGTGGGGCACCACCTCTAGGATTGCCTAGGGGTCTAGTATACCTAGGAAAAACCCCCACATACAAATCTCTAGTAGTTTGGACGTAGTGCTTGATCTCATGCAGTCAGTCTAGAAGGCCCTGTTCACGCCTGTATTGACTTCAACCAGGCATAACATTGATTCGATTGAAGATTCTGGCAACCTTTTAGTTTCTTTAGGATCGGTCAAGTGTTCTAAATGTCATGGAGAAGATCACACCCTACAAGGTTACATGGTTTGAAAGTGGGAGTCAATCTTGTACAAACAGTTTTGGGGAGATACACGCCTGGTTTATAGTGATCTACTTGGATTCTCTGCAAATCAACACAAAAATGTAGGGAGGCTGTCAAGAGTGGATCGTCTAAGGGTTAGAAGTATTCTAGGAAGTCCCAATCACTTCAACACCTGATTATGGATGAATTGGAGTTGGTCTTTTGAAATTGGCTGAAGGTTGGTATCACGCCTAGTACCTAGTTCCAACCTTTGGAACTTCCTAAAACCAAAAGTCTGCAATTGGAAGTTATCAGGAAGCTATCGTTCCACCCTTGTGAATATACTGAGAAGATTGTTTTGGATAAAGCCTTGGTATGGATATTGTAAAGACACTTCCTTTATAGTACCTCTGTTTTCTCAGCAAAAATAAAGTTTAAAATTAATAAGAAGAAAGAAAAATGGGAAGAAGAACCTTTAACCCAAGGGGAGGGAATGGCCTCCACCACCAGTGTTAAACTAAGTGGGGGCCTAGTTCCATTCCAGGGTTTTGGGTATCTTCAACGTGCAACAAAGAGAAGGAAGAAGAGGGCATAACGTCAAACTTTATTCAAAATCGCATGGAATTAAAAATCTAGTCATGGGCTCTTATAAAGAGACCCCCAATGATTAGGTTACAAATAAAAGTCCATATATGGACTAAAATATCCCTATGCTCCATGCCCCTATGACAAAAATACCCCGACTCTAAAATTAAAAACTTAAAACTCCTAATTAAACAAATAAGTACTAAAATACCCTCAAAATTTCTGTGTCTCCCCTTTATAAGAGGCACAAATAAGAGCAAAATAAATAATAACGCTAAAAGAGATGCCCAACATAAACCCATGTCAATCTCAGCCATGATGTTCTCATCACATGGTCATCAAGCTTCTTGGTCTTCACATGGTATGCTCCCACATCATTGCTCCACTTCACTTTCATGTCTAATAAGGTTTGGCTATATTTCTTGTGGGTTGGAATGGTTCACACCTTGTAATCTCTTTGAGCTAATTCTATCTTAGCTAGTGAAGGTTTTAAACCCATAGGCACATATTGGGAATCTTCATCCTTATGGAAGGAGTATAGCCAATGCATTTTTGCAAGAAAGAACTACTCTTTTGAAAAAGTGGTGGATCATCAAGGTCTTGGCTTAAGATATGAGTCGTTCAAGGAGGGAGATGGAAACACCAAATTCTGCCATTGGAAGGCATATTCTAGGTAGAGGAAGATTATATTTCTAGTTTGGAAGTTGACAGTGTTTTCATTGAAGACCCAAAAGTAAACATATTCTAGTCAATCACTCTGAGAATCTCTATGCCTCTCCCCTAACCCGCGTTTTCTATTGAAGGCAGTTAATTGGGGTCATCGATCAGTAGGAAGGGTGGAATGGTTGGAAAGAGGGTTTGAGAATGAGAAGAGGCATCATGTTTCGTCTTTTTCTCTCTTTTTTTCTTTTTCTTTTATTATAGAAAATTCTAGCTACATTTACACTTTGATATCATACCCATCCAAAGATCAGAGTGGTGCAACAGGGGGATCTAAGTAGAAATGAAAGTTAGGGTTGTTTCTAGAGGGAGAGAAGAGAACAAAGAAAAAGGAGAAAACATGAATCCATTCCTTATGTTCCCACTTCACCTTTTGTCAAAACACTTAAGTGATGGACATTAATGTTTTATAAAATTTGTTAAATACACTATACACGTTAATGAGCTAATGACAATAATACCCTTGACAACACTTTCCCTCAAATCGGTGAATAGTTATCTGTCATTTTCAACTCGTTTAAAAGTTTCTTTAGGCAAGTTTTTATATTCATTAATTACATCTACCAGCTATTATAGATTTCATATTTGTCCAAACCACAACTTTTTTTCTAATAAAATGATGATCTGCGCTAATATGCTCTCTTTTGTCATGTTGACCTGAATTTTGTGCAATACTGATGGTAGCCATGTTTCACAGTCAAGGTTCATAGGTCTCTACACATTGAAGCCCATTTTCTGTATTAACATTTGAAGCCACAGAAGTTCATAAACACTGATGGTGTTCGGAACTACGGGTGCCATAACACCGGTCAGATGGTCGCAAGGTAGGCCTAGGTCTCTGGCAAAATGGGCCCTGCACATCACAGATAGAGAGTCAAGGAACTAGACACTGGTGGGGTGCCGGCCTCCAGCTCTCCGACGGTCAAGTCAGATATAGGAGATGGTCGAAAGCAAAGCTCAAATTAGAGTTACTCTTTTTTCTCATACTTGGCGAGAGAGTTGTTGTCCATATTTATAGGTTTGAATAGTGGCGTATAAGATGAGATTCTGCCTATCTCTCCCCCATGTTGTTCGCCGTGCCCCTGCTCTTTCTGTTTTTTTTTGTCATTTTCTTAGTATGTCAGGTCAGCTGTAGAGAATATTCTCCCCTGGTAACAGTTTCTGGATTGTTCTTATCTTCAAATATGGAAAGTAGGGTCTCTGCCCTTCTTTCCTGTTGGGAACTTTTAGAGATCAAACACCTGTCATGGTCACAACTCCCTTTTTAGTATCGGGAGGTTCAGGCAGTGCCCTGGGAGTGATCCCGAGGATTCGGAGTGTCAGGTACTGGAGAGTGGGGCGGGTGACTCGGTGCTTTCTTTGTAAGCCTTGGTGTTGAAAAGTCGCTCAGTAGCAGAGCCTTTCTTTGATGGTCTTAGTATCTTTTGGGTCATGGGACCTCAATGGGTGTTCTCAGCGAAGACTCCTTGAGTTGGTTTCTTTAGGGACTTCCCGGGCTAGTTTCCTTAGGGACTCCCCGGGTTGATTTCCTTAGGGTCGGGGCTCTGCGGGTTTATCAGGGTTGGTTTATAGCGGCTTCAGTATCTTTCCCTATCAAACACCATGTGCCATTGACCTGTATTCAGTCTCTCACATTGGATCTACAAACCATTGGTTACTTCACTTCTCTCCAAGTCACTAGATTTCCACAAACTCGTGTCAATACGTTGAGGTTGAGTGAGGATTTTGCCCAATCAGCATCTGTAATTGTTGATTGATATTATTCTTGCAGCTGTTGGATCAGGGTATTATCCATGGGTTGAGGTTTAAACTTCTAAAAAGGAAGTTTGTTTCCTTCTCCAATTATAAGAAGAGTTGGATGTGAGGAATCTCTATATAAGATTCTTTCACTGGACAAAAACATGGAGGCTATTGTGGGGTTTTCTTCTCTGAGTCATAAGAGAAAGGATAGACAGGTTTTCTTCGTTGTTTTGGAGATAGAGTTACCGGGTGTTTCATGTTCTTGGGTTTCTTGGGGCTTGGGATAAAGCTGAGAAAGGAAGACTATCTTTTATTGTAACTTGTATTTCTTTTGGTTATAGTGAAGAATGGATACACCTGCGGATGTAGGATATAGCTAAACCACATAAATCCTCTTCTACTTTTTTTTCAATTATCATGTGTGGTACTTGGATCCTGCTAGCTTCCATCAATTAGTATTAGAACTCTTGGTCGGTAATCAAGAGGAATAGGAGAGCTATGGAGAATGTTCTATGTAGGTGAAGTTCTTTGGAAGAGATTTGAACAATTTTTTTTTAATTATTATTTTTTGAGTTTTAAAGCTAGGTTGACACCTGGAAGGGATCTATGCAAAATCGGAAGGAGTAAGGAGGAAATCTGTGCAAAATCGGGTCAAATCGTCTTTTTTATGAAAAGGCTTGATCTTGCACATGTTAGAGCTGTACAGTTGTAAGAATACAAGCATACAACCATCTGTTTGTAATAGAACACAATTGCATGATCATTTATACATCGTACAGATTGGTTCATATTGCAGTTAGTTTGTTCTAAACTTTGGGGGTTACTTATTGAGTTTTGTGGGTCAAGTCATGATGGTAGTAAAGGCTTCTAGTTCCCACTTCCAAGTGAAGAAATTTGATGGAAAGGGTGGTTACACTCTTTAGTAAAGAAGAGGGAGGATTTATTGGTGCAATAGGGCATGTACATGGTGTTGTCAGGATAGAGAAGCAGTTGATGTAGTACAAACCAAGAATAACCCACAATTCAATGCAACCCACTAAAATAGATCAATCCATATAGCAATAAGCTCTCAGGCATTTAATCAAACACTTAAATTGCAGCAAAAACCCATACAGCGGCAGATTTAGGCCTGTTTGGTCTTCAAAGGTGATAATTATGGCTGATTCAGCCACCTCATAAAGGCTCAAACCAAGGACAGATTTCAGGTTAAACAAAGTACTAAACAGGTGATATATATGGGGCTGTTTTATTGGGACAACAGTCACTGTGGTCTTTATTCAAACAGGTGGTGCTAGTGGCAGGTTCTTGCACAGACCAAAGCTTTAAGGCACAGTCGTGATAGTTTAATATGATGGAGCTGAAGTTGTGGGCCTGGAACAGATCAGGATCATACTAGGACTACAGCAGATTACAGAGATAGATGAGATTTGGAGTTCCAGACACAGTGCAGTAATGGGGTCTGGATTTATAGGTGTTGCAGGTGTGTTTATGATTGGGAATGAGTTTGTATCAGAAATATCAATGGGGAATGATGGAGAAACCTGGTCGAGTGGTTTAGGATGAAGAGTTTAGGATTTGATGATGGTAAATCAGAGGAAAAAGTGTAGAAAAAAATATGGTTTGTAGCTGGACAGCAGGTAGCTTAAACAAGAAGAAGAATAAAAGTACAAGAGGAGATGAGAGATAGAATTTACCTTGAGGAAATCACCAACCTCACTTAGGAAATCACCAACCTAAGCATTGTCTAGGCAAAATAAAGAAGAGAACCACCATCAACAGTAGCAGCCAGCTGGAGAAAGAGAGAGAGCTTTTAAGCTTTCAAAATTTTGTTTAATTTCATGTGGGTGTCAACCAAGAGGTCCCCCTCTTTCTCTTTTATAAATAAAACTAGGGCTAAGACCCTTTATTTACAAAAAGAAAGCAAAAATTTAAAATAGAAACAATAAAAAAGTCTTCCCTTTCCCATGTGGTCGACCAAGCTTCTAAAAGGCTTTATTCCTTACTTCTTTATTATGTCCTATATAAAAAATCAAAATACCCATTATATCCTAACTCTACTAAACCATAAATAACATCTATAAAAGCTTATTAAAAACCTCCAAAGCTCCACTGCTGGTTCCATTGTTTCCTCCATGTCCTTCCTTGTCTTCCCCCTTGCATGGACCCCATCAAGACCAAATGTGGGTCCCACTTTGCTCCCATGTCCTCATCACTGGGACTTCAGCTAGATAGAACCAACCAAAATAACCTGGCTCTGGTACCACCTAAGCTTCCGGATGATGGCAATGCAGAGATGAATTTTCAAGATTTTTTTACACCTGATAAGTATCTCATGCTTGTGGATTACGAGTCTACTCCAAATGCCTATTCTGAGGTGAGATTTGATCTAGTACACTTCTTGCTCAAGGATGTTCAAGCTTCTTTACATTCTAACTTGCTAGTTGTTTAGGTGACCTCCATGGTCTCCCCATGTATGTCCTGTTATTCTTCGTCCTTGTTGTCAATTCCTAAAATTCAATGTATTGAATCTGGTTCTTCTGTTTCATGTTCTCTTACCTCCCATTTGAATTCTGATCCAAACTTGGTGAATATTTTTATTGCATATAAAGTGAATGGGGAAAGGAATGACCTAGAAAAAGAGTCGCAACAGGGGGTAAAGAAGGGAGTAGATGGGGTTTTGGAGAAGTTAGGGATGAATGTTTGTGATCATAAGGTAACACAGTGAAGCTATCATCTTTTTTGGCTGTGGACACTAAACAATCTGTTAAATAAGGCGAAAATCAAAGTGAGAGCTCAAAAATCTTCATTAGGCAATTAAAGATGGTGGTGAGGTCTGTGATAGAGGGATTCAAAGAGGTTGATCAGGGGTTCTTGTGCAAGTTGCAAATGAAGTTCCAAAGTTGGGATGTTGCAGGACTGGGAGGTGCGAAGGAAGGCGATTGGTTAAGGCTTGCATTTCTAAGTGCATTCCAAACATTTTGGTCATTCAAGAATCTAAAAAAGATGTGATTTATAGGAAATTCATCAAAAGCATTACTGAAAGAAGGCAAAATGAATGGGTAGGATTGCCAACGGAAGGGTCATTGGGAGGTAGTGTGACCTTTTGGGATTCATTAAAGCTTAAAAAGTTAGACAAGTTTATTGGAAACTTCTTAGTATCTATCACATTTGCTGACGTAGATTCCGAGTTTGAATGGTTGCTTACAGGGTAAATGGTCCTTCTACTGCATTGAGCTGTCAAGATTTTTGGGAGGAGCTTCACAAGATTCACTCTCAATGGTGTGGCCCTTGGATCGTGGGAGGCAACTTTAATGTTATAAGATTTTCCATTGAAAAAAGTAATGGAGGATGTATCATGAGGAATATGTGCAACTTAGGTTCTTTTGTAAACACCTTCGACCTTAGGGGTAGCCTTCTCCTCAATGGTAGATTTGCATAGACTAATGGCCAGGATTCTCCCATCTTATTCTGTCTAGTTAGATTTTTGGTTTCGATGGATTAGGAAGATAAATATCCACATTTCTTTCAAGAAGTGCACATGCAACTTAACTCGGATCACTGGCCGATCATACTAAAATGGAAATGGTGAGTTATGGTCTAAAGCTATTTCGTTTTGAAAATATGTGGGCTTTGTATCCCTCTTTCAAATCTAAGTTGAGACCTGGTGGAAAGAATGTAGAGTTGGTGGCAAGGAAGGATTCAAGTTCTCACATAAACTTCAATTCATTAAAAGGAAACTCATCTTGTGGAACAAGAATACATTTGGGAAGCTGGGATCTAACAAAGATAAAATTTGTGATGGACTATCAAACATTGATAAGCAATATTCTGATAGAATGGTTTTTTTTTTCTTTTTCTGAGGAACTGCAATCTAGAAGGCTTGTGTTATTGCAGAATTGGACTCCATTCTAAGATATGAGAGGGGGACAGAAATACAAAATTCTTTCTTAAATTAACTAATGGAAGGAAAAGCTCATTGATGGTTAAGAGGAATCTAATTTTGAAAAAATCACAAATGAAGTCTCTTCTTTTTATGAAGGGTTGTTTACCTGTGAGAGATCGACACTCCCCTAGATAAAGAATCTATTTAAGGCAAGCCTTTTGACTAAGAAAGCACATTCACTGAAGAAGAGATTAAAGATGCAATTTTCAACATGAACAAAGACTAATCACCTAGGTTGGATGGTTTCTCCATGTATTTCTAGTAGGTTTGTTGCAACTTTACCAAAGATGATATGTTGTAGGTCTTTCTTGAATTTCATGAGGGGCATTCTTCACAAAGGAGCACAAGAAATTTTCATTGCACTTATCTCCAAGAAAGATGGGATTTGTCAACTCACTGATTTCCGGCCTATTAGTTTAGTGGGAAGCATATATAAAATTGTTGCTAAAGTTCTTTTGTAAATTGAGAACGGTTATGAATGCCATTATCTTGAACTCTCAAGGAACATTCATAAAGGGATGGCACTGAGTGTGTAGATGCTAGTCAGCCTCATGGGGGTTTGTTTGTAAAATTGATTTAGAAAAGGCTTTTGATCGGTTGATTGGGGATTCCTTTAGTGTGTGTTATTAAATAAAGGCTTTGAGAAGAAATGGATATAGTGGATGTTGGGATGTGTGGAAAAGCCCATGGTAGTCTATTTTGTTCAATGGTATGTCCAGAGGTTTTTGTAGTGCCTCAAGGGACCTGAGGCAAGGCAATCCTTTATCTTCGTTTCTCCTCTTTGGTAGTGGATGCATTTAGTGCCCTCATCAAGTCAATTTAATTGAAGGGTTTAAACTCTAACTCAAGTGACTGATTATTTTCCACCTCTAATTTGCAAATGATACCATTGTTTTTGTCAAGCCATAATTAGAGGGGATCATGAATTTGAAGAACTCTTAAAACTTTTGAGCTCATTTTGGGGTTAAAAGTCAATTGGGGAAAGTTGTATAGCTGGTATCCATGTAGAATAAAATCTCCTATCCTCTCTAACTGATTTACTTGGTTGTAAGGTTTAAAGATGGCCTCTTAAATATTTGAGCCTCCCTTTAGGAGGCTGACATCGTATAGGAGTTTCTGGGAACCAGTAGTGGAAAAAGTTGGAAAACTATTATCCTATTGGAAGAAATCTTAAATTTCATTGAAGGGCAAAATTACTCTTATCAGAGCATCTCTATCTAATATTCCTATTTATTACATGTCTATATTTAGTAATTCGGTAAGAGGTGCCAAAAAGATTGAGCAACTTCAAAGATCTTTTTTGTGGGAGGGGGTGGGTCGAAAAATGATCACTTGGTCAAATAGGACGAGGTATGCAAGCCATGGTTTTAAAAAGCCGGATCGAAGTCGGGATCGGTCATGGCTGATCCCGATCTGGATCAAAATTGGATCGGCCGATCCAGTGCAAAATTTTTACAGTAACTTCAAGGATCAGCCGATCCAGATCGGATCGGTCAATTCTTGAAACCATGTTGCAAGCCAAAGAAAGTGGGAGGCCTTGACATTGGGAAAATTATTCCGAAGAATAAGGCACTTCTTTGGAAGTAGTTGTGGAGATTTGTGACTAAAGAGAGAAGTTTATGGCATTCATTCTATGTAAGTATGGATTATTGGAATCCATCCCCTTTACCCTCATTTGAGTCTAGTTATAGGGAATTTTTGTAGAGTCAAATTTTGGAAAAATGTTTGGTGGGGTAACAACTCATTATCGTTGGCTTATTCTAGACTTTTTCGTATTTCTTCTTAAAGGATGTTTTCATTTCCGAGATTCTTACTGCTTCCTCTAATGGCAATTCTTTGAATCTTTGTTTCTCTAGAGACCTTGATCTCAAAATTGAGTCTGTGGTGATTCTCCTTGATTCCTTAAAGCATGTCCAGATTTCTCATGCTAATCTTGATAAGTATAGGTGGTCCATTGAGTCTTCGGGCATTTTTTCATCCGAATCTTTTTTTTTTTTTTTTAATCACTCAACTATGATTGCAATCATCCCTTCTCATTTCTAGTTCAAAAGGTATGAAAAGGTCTTTCTCCTCCTCGACTTCAAGTTTTTATTTGAATCGCCTCACTTAGTAGGGTGAACACCATGGATCTACTCCAAAGAAGGCACCCATTCATAATGTTCTGACCAAATATTTGTGTTATTTGTATGAAGGATGGTGAAATTAGTGACCCCACATTATGATTCATTGTGCTTTTAGAACTATTTGGAGTTACTTGTCTTGTATGCCATTGTGTTGGGTTATTCCTAACTGCTTATTTGATCTCATTTGGTTGTGGAAATGTGATTTGTTGGATTCTTGGGGGAAAAAATTTTGGTTGGGTATTTTTCATGGCATTTGCTTGGGTATTTGGAATGAGAGAATTAGAAGGATATTTGATGAGGTGAAGAAGACCTCAATGGAGGTGGTTGATTTTATTCTCTTCAAGGTGGCCTCTTGGGTTATGGCCTCAAAGGACTTTGATGGGTTCTTTATTAATGACCTTGTTAGTGATTAACATTTTTGTTTATTTCATTTCTCTTATCATGTGATTTGTAGAATGTCCATCTTGGCCCTTAATGGCCTATTGTACTGATTTGATGGGTTCTCTATTAATGACTTTGTTAGTGATTAACATGTTTATTTCATTTCTCTTAAATAAGCATGTTATTCATAGTTATAAATAAATAAATAAATAAAGATCATAGGTATCATCGTAGAGTTAGATTGTCTGAAGTTAAAGAGGACAATTAAGGCATTAGGGTTAGATGGTATTCCAATTGAGATTTGGAAATGCATAGGAGACGGTGTCGCACCATGGTCAACTAAGTTCAACAAGATCATTAGAATTAAAAAAAAAAAAAAAATGCCAGATGTAGGAAAGAAAAGTATCCTTGTGCATATCTACAAGAATAAGGGAAATATTCATAGTTGCACCAATTAATCAAAAAAAAAATCACATGGTTTTTATTGACTGGAAGCATGTGATAGGGTGCCATGAAAGATCATTTGGTGGGTTTTAGAAAAGAAAGGGTCCCAAGTAGATACATTGGCTTAGTTAAGGATATCTATGATGGAACGATAATAGTTAGGAAAATTGGGGGAGAGACGAGTGAGATTGCGAGCACAATACACTAGGGGTTCACATTGAGCCTCGTCTCTATGCCTTAGTTATGGACAAGTTGACTAGGTATATACA
>JAOXJP010191316.1:0-12249 GCA_025762735.1 Platanus orientalis | reverse complement strand
CTGCTATTCTTTTAATTTGTCTCTCTGTGGAATCGACACCCCAAAGCTGTGCTACAACTACCGCGTTATTCTTTGGGCGTAATCAATCACCGTAAAGAATGGGTGATCGGTCCTTTATACCAGGGCCTCCACTATGGAAGGGGTTTTGCCTTGAAGAGCTTCTATCACTGTGTTCAGCTGATCTTGCATCTTCTGAATGTGTTTCTCTTGTTCGACGGAGGCTCGCCTATGTTGCTGGTATGCTGAGACGCAGAGGCCCTCAAACCATGGCTATCCCAATGTCTTTCTCTTCTGTATCCTTGTTTGATCTCTGGTATAGGACGTGTGGCCTCTTGAGTCTCTTCATCATCGGAAGGTTGGTGCTCCATCCGCTCCATGAGTCTACGACTTAGCTCCTGGTTCTACTGCGTCATTCGTTCAATATTATGGTTGAGGTCATGTATCTGTTGTTCTAAGCTTGCAATTCGGGTCACCTTAACCTCTCTCATTCCCTGATCATTTGTGGATGAATCATTTCGGCGAGTTTCCATTGTTCTAGATCGAGTTTCCACCACAGGACCTTTGTCTTGAAGGAAATCACTTTCTCTATTTCCCACAGATGGCGCCAACTGATGATACCGAGATTCGGTTCACCCAGATGGTCTTTTTATCGGTTCACCAATCAGGGTGATTGTACTTACCTTTTTCTCTGGGAGTTTTCTTCTTAATATAAGAGTTCTCTCCATGGTCCCCCCCTGATTGGTCAGAAATATTTTGAGTTAGTTAGAAGAACATGGATGAGTAATACACGTGTCAGTGTCGAATCGGTTATTGCCCTGCATCTTGTAACCGTCTTTTCGTTCTAGTTACGGTCGGCTTGGCCATTATTGTTTAGTGAATTAACTATCAGTTCGGTAATTGCAAAGCGATCATACATTGGTTACCTGCTTTGATGAGTCGCTTATTCACGTTCCTCTATCCGCAAGTCGGTCAGTCAACTGATGGGTTGGTTGGGAGTCTGTACCATTATGTTATTGGTGGGTCGGTCGAAGACTAGGTCACTGATAAGCCGCTTGGCATACGCAACCGAGGATTTGAACCGCTGGTGGGTTGCTCAGCGAATTGGTAGGAAAATTGGCTGGATCAGGGCGATTTGTCCGATCAATCAGCTCAGTCAGCCTGGGTCTAAATTTCTCGTCATCAAGATCCAATCTACTTTAGATAGTCATGAGCTGAGCTTGAGACTGGTTTGAACCTTGCAGAGTTGAGCCTCAATCTCTTACAGAGATTGTTTAGCAAAACAAGGCTAGGTTGAGTTACACTAAGCTCAACTCTCTAAAAAGTTTAATATTCTATCTTAACAAGAATAGGTAGAAAAAATAATAATAATCAAAGAGAGGGGGTGGAGAGAGATTGCACAAGAGCCCGTGATTCTTAGCATTCCAATATATTTTGTCTTTCTTTAACATTACATGGAAGTTTGCAAAGGGGATAAAGAGGTTGCAGAGATACTTCCTCTAAAAGGATAGAAATATTACTCTAGCAATCATTTATTTGTATGAAAAGAGGTTTACATGCCAAAAAATCAAGGGATGGGGAGATTGCTCCTTTTTAGCCTAACGATTACATTTTTTCCCAATTGTCTAATTCTATGTTTTATTAGCACTCAAACAACCATTACAAAGAAAAGAAATACACTTAAAGCACCTACTAATTAAACCAAATTACAACTCTTCACACCATAAAAGCATGCCAATCAGCTTTTCTTACTTGTAGTTTTTTATTTTAGAAGCCAACAAAATATCTAAGAACCACATCACTATTTCAAAACTCGGTGAGTTGAATCATTGATCAGTTGAATTACTGAACCACTTGGAATGGGTCAGATTTTGGGTCGGATCACTCAGCCACACATAACTCGGTTTTGACTCGTTAACTATGTAGTCACATGGTAACTCAACTGAGTTAATCAGTGGTTCGGATTCACTTATTTTTAGTATCTTATTTCTTATTTTTAGTAAATTTTAATATTTATTTCTCTCTCATATTTAATATTGAATTATCTTTAGTTGAATCATACTCTAGTCAGCAAATTATATGGGTGGGTGGGTTAGGCGTGTTGCAACCTATTCCAGTAACAGAACGGTCACATGACAGATGTCAAACAAAGCAGAGATACTAGAGTGTTTTCCTCCAGCAAATGCTGGAGGCGATCGTGGGCCTTGAAATATTACCTTACATCATAAAATAGTTAATCTAAGCATATTATCTACATTCAATCTTTATCCGATTCTTTCTATAATTACAATAAGAAAAATAACTACCCACTATGAATTACAAAAACAAAAAATAGAATATTATCACATGGGTATCAAGTGACATGACTGCGCCAGTAAGAACTGAGACAATGCAAATTGAACCTGCTAAAAGGACAACAAGAAGCCAATATTGACCTAGGTTGAAGTAATAAGGAGAGACATGGCCACTTGTAATTTAATGGTAGATATGGCCCAGAATAGAGTGGAATGGTGGAACAGTATTTGTGTAGCTGACCACAAGTCGTTGTTGCTGTTGTAGGTATCAAGTGACATGTCAACCGCTTATTGTAGGATATAGATCAAGCCATAGGTTTTGGACTGTAAAATTTTTGCACTGATTTATTTAGAACAGAGCAGACTTATAAAGGAACAATACTTACAATTCTCGCTTTTCCACTCTCGAACAGTTTTAAGACGTCCCTTCACAAAGATCCAGCATAAATACATCCACTGATGAAACCAATTTTGCTACATGTTCTTCTTTGAAACATGCTTTTTTGTAGTCAAATAACTCCAAAACCAATGTGATTCTTGGTTTGGTAGGTACACTGCAAATTAAAAACTATGAAGCCTCACCCAGCAAGCCTGCCTTCACCTGTAATCTTTATCATTCTTGTAAATGTTTTATAGGTACACTGTCAGTGTTTCAGCCAGACAGGAAAGGGACTTTCAGAAGCTCGATTGTAGTTTAAATAAATTGACACTGTGATTCTCAACAACCACCCTGCTTAGCAGTTCCAGCACTACTTGTTGTCATGAAGGATTCTCCACAACCACATTGCCCTTTGGAGTTTGGATTAATAAATATGAACTCAGACCTGGAGAAGGAAAAGAATTTAAAGAAAGACGTATCTAATCCAAGGAATAAAGGAAAAAAAAAGAAGGAAGCATAGATGGCCAAAACAGAATATATGCATAAATTCTTCATGTAGAACTAGGATCCCATACTCATAGCACACATGCTCATCAAAGGGTGCCAACAATATTGGGCTCTCCAGAGTCCAGACTAATGACCATGTTGACAGGCCAAATCAAACAAAAAGTAGCCTCGTGAATGTGTATGTGCGTGTATGCATGTATATATCTTTAGAAGAAATATGAGTAGGAGAGCCGTGAGCAAGTGACAGAGAACCTACTTGAGTTTGTCATCTACAAAATCCATCTTGGTTCCAATGACATGCATGAGTGCCTTTGGATCAATCAGTATCTTGACTCCTTTGTCCTCCACCAACTCATCAAATTTCCCTTTCTCATCTGCATAATTTGAAGGCATTGGGACATCAAGAATCAGTTTTAATACTGACCATGTATTAAATTTCCATTTTCTGGACCATGAAAAGATAGCTTAGAAGAAAGAAAAGTCAATATGATGAGAGCCAATTTTCATAAAGCTATTGTAGCCTTTCTCTTCCTTGCTATCCATTCAAAACAACATAAACTGCAGCATATCACCTGGAGCACCTACAAGTCACAGCGTATCCACAAACTACTGCAAGAATTAACAATATGATAACTGAAAACTTATAGAATTCTTCTATTTATATCTGTTTATTTTCTTGCAGTGATTGATGGCAAAGCTTAAGAGAGAAAAAAAATATCTTCACATGGTCTTTTTTTATGGCAAACCTAAAAATATCATTTGGAGGGTTTTGGAAAATAAAGGGGTCTCAAGTAGATATATTACCTTAGTTAAGTACTTGTAGAATAGAATAATAACTAGTGTTACAACAACTGGGAAAGAAACAAGCATATGCTGTTTGACCAATGATATAGTTTTAATTGACAAGGCTAGAGAAGGGGTAAATGCCAAGTTAAAACAATGAAGAGATGTTCTAGAATCAAAGGTTTTGAGACAAGCCAGACTAAAACAAAATAAATGGAATGCAATTTCAGTATTAAAAAAAAGGACTAGAAACAAGGGAGTAGATAAGATTGATAAGTAAGACTTACGTCTTGGGTTGCACCTTGCAAACTTTTGGCACTCGTTAACGCTTTGGCTAGTGAGGGATTTTACTTTAGAGGGAAAATCTTAGATACAAATTTCCTTTCACTCTTTGTTGGGAAATTGCATTGTACAGTTTCTTTGGGGATTTCCCATCCCTCTTTATTGAATATATTCTTTTTCATTACAAAAAAATTAAAGGAATTACTCGTGCCATGCTTAGAGATCATTGGGAATGTATTTTATTTGATTCTTCTTTCTTGTTAGCATTTGTGCAGTTGATATTTTTGCTATGGGTACGAACCTTCACATCATAATAACATTCCGTCCTTCATTTATCAAAATAAAAAATTAAAAAGATCAGAATTGATGAGGGTAATGGATGCAATCCAACCACCCAACCCAAAGAGGTACCCCTACCATGGCTCAAGCGCTGGCATCAAAAGGCATGTCATTCATCATTCCTTCCACCCCTCCATTGACACCTTTCACATCACCCAAGCATTTCCCAACACTTCCTATCAAGAAAAACATGGGTGGTCAATAAGATGGCACCTGCAGAATTCAATCTATTTGGAATCCTTTCCACAGATGGAGATCAACCTCCAAAGCCATAAGCAAGGCGACTAGGAAATTCAAAGTCTGAATTCCACATATTCAGATTCCTAGTCATGCTTCCCGAATTGACCCACTGACCTTGTGCCCCCTCAGCAGGTCCTTGTGCAGAGGCTGCTCGCATGTTCAACTCTACACCAACATTTGTTCTAGGCTTTTGACAATGATGCATGTCCACCACAAGGACCTTGAGCTCATCTGAAGTTCTGAGCTCCATCAATGGTAATCGATTCACATATCAATATTCTCCTTTGGCTTTCACTCATAAAAACAATTTGGGTGAGAAGAACTGGTTTCACCAGACAACACCAAATCATCACCTTCTTTATAGCATACCATCTAATTACCCCAGAGCTGGTGTTATGCGCCATTCAAGAGAAGAGGCAAGATCCTTGGAGATGCCAACTAATGGTTGCACTATAGGAAATATGAGAGGAGAGGAAGGCCTTAATATTTATGACAAAGCTCAATCCGTTCTGGAGATCATTGAGCTAATTTCTGTGTGACTGGCGCACTTGGTCACTACTGCCGGCATCTTTGCAGGCATCCATACTGATATAATTGTGAAGGATTGGTATGAGGTTGCACTACATCCCTAGCCATGGAATGCTCTATCTCCCCTTGGTCCCCTCCACCCCCACAATCAAACTCACTTTTGATGATTGCTCTTAATCAAGACCAGTTGGAGATGGAAATGTTGTTTGTGCAGAGGCTGTGTCAATTCTTCAAGAATTGAAGATGGCCCACAATCTACAATATAGTAGTAGAAGGTAATTCCTCGGTTATCATTGGGTGGCTCCATGACTCCAGGAGAAGCTTGTGAAGGTGGGATCACATATACTGTCAAGTTAAAAACAATATAAATACACAAGTATGCCTTTACTATGAAGTACTTTCTTAATACAAATAATTTGTACCCTTCATGTATCGTTATGACCAAAATTACATTAAGTTCGCCAAAGGATGAGTTTTTATTAATTTTATGTGATGTATCATAGATGTAACACTAAGATAGTAGTGCTGTCTTAATGGTCTCTCTGTTCAACTCGTAAATTTTCACAGAACCAGCATAGACTAGTTCCTACTTCTTAGAAAAGCCAATGATTACCTCCGTGATCCGAAACCCTTAACTAACATTCTAACAATTTAAGCAAAAAAGGGCAAACTATCTATGATGGGGTGAAGCTCAATGCATCAATTCTTGTGAACACATCCCACCCCACCCCTTCTACCCGCTTCCACTAGGCTCCGCATAAGAAAAAAGGAAAGAAGAAGAAATGAATACTAATCAAGCACAGCAAGAAGCTTCAGTTGCCTTCAAAACGTATGCAACACAGGTACGTTGCTTAGATACCAACTCTGATTGAAGTTATGGTAACGAACTGAACCAGCAAAATAACAAATGACCAAACGCTGATACACCAATTCTAAGAAGACAACCCAAAAAAAGACATGTAAGGTATTGACTTCTTTATTCCCAGTTTTTTTTTAATAGGTCCCGTGAAACTCCTTTTAGAACTAAGGACCAAAAGCAGACCCTTAATTCTCAGTGTTTTTCCTAATCATATTGAGCACCATGCATCTTATTTTAGAACTAGTCTAGCTTCTGCAACAGTAAAATTGCAAAAAGAATGAAATACTTAGGCTGTGTTTGGCAGCCACCTGTAATGAAATCATTTCATTGGAGTTTCCCAAGGCTTTTGTAGCCACAACGGGATGGTTTGTAATGAACTCATTCGGATTTGCAGTGATTTGTGCTTAATAATATTAGTCATTTCATTTAATAGAAAAACGTAAGATGACTTCATTTCTAATTGTAGTTAACAAATCAGTATAAATTTGAATGAGTTCATTACAAACCATCACCTCATGTCAACAAATGACTTAGAGAAACTCATATGAAATTATTACATTACAGGTGGCTGCCAAACAGGCTATTAATATATTATAGGCATCAACTCGGAGAATTAGTAAAGGATAATATATTTTTTGATAGATAAGTAAATTTATTGATAACAAGAAAGAGCAAACCACAACAAACAAGGACAGAGGCGGAACAAGTTCACCAAGCAAGTAAACTACGAACACAAAAAGCAAGACAAACAAAAACCAAAGCCTCTACCATGTCTCACTCCAATACATATCCCACTCACTCTCATCAAACTCTACCGAAATGGACACCCAATCAAAAAGAGACCTATAAATAGAAAGCAAAATCTTATCCGGGATCACAAAATTATCTTCAAAAATTCTGTTATTCTTCTCCTTCCAAACACCCCAACAAATAGCCCATCACAGAATGCGCTCTCTGATTTTTGGCATACCTTCCAAATCCCGAATCCACCAGCTTGAAATGAACTCAATAAACCAAAGAGGAATAACCCAAAAGATCTTGAAAGGAGAGAGAAGAATTCCCAAACGTTTCTCACCAACTCACAATAGATAAAGAGATGGTCAACTGATTCTTCCTCCCTTATACACAAAATACACCTAGTTGTCAAGTTCCACCTTCTACCTTTTAGATGGTTAAGAGTTAAAAAATTTATCCAAGTAAGCATTCCAAATATATATATATATATATATATATATATATATATATATATAAACGCTTTGAAGACCCGAAGTTCAAATGCCTTTGACGAGAACCAACATATTAGATTGATGTCCCTCCAAGTTCCTATTAAAAGAAGAAAAAAAAATCCCTTTTTATTGATAGCCCACACCCATCGATCCCTAAGACCCGCCCAACAGACGAACCAAATCCCCCACCCCCCAATCATTCAAATTCCTATACAATCTAGGAACCCTGCTGCCCCCATTATTAAAGTCAAAATTCTCCGCAATGGTCCCCTGCTTGTTAGAAGCAAGTAAAAAGATATTCCTAAACTCCTCTTTCAAAGGCGATCCCCAACCTAAATATCCTCTCAAAATCTGATCTCTTCACCCGACACAACACTAAACCTTATGCATTCCCAAAAATCCTCCTTACCCCTAATAATAGACTTCCAAAACTCACACCCATACCCCCACTAGGATCCTTGGAATTATTAAGAAAATAAACACAGGATTAAATGTGAAGATTTGATTAGGATTTATTATGATAAGATTTGATCTAATTAGGATTTGTTTTCATTATATTAAGATTAGATTTGGTAATATTGCATTTGATTAGTTTCCATCTTTATCTATGTAATTGTCTATATAAACCTCCTATTGAAGGTAATGTGGAGCACGGTGAATCAATAAGAATCCTTCTTTTCTATATTTCTTTATGTTGTCAGAGCAGAAGATCTTGGTTTGATAGTTGTTTAATGTATTCCCCGTTTTCCAGCAGGCAACACACAACCGCCTATCTGATCTCCACTATGACCCAATAGCCCTACTTTATCTTGTCTGTCATAATGCTGAGACATCTCCAATTCCCCTTGTGTTGATCAATTGGAGACTGTCGTGAAGCGCATGATCTCAGAGACCAAGTATCAAACAATAGATCTTGGAGAGGATAGCACCACCCAAGAGGTAATAGATGCAATCATAGCAATTCTTGATTGATAGGGAAGATTCTCCACCCAATCTTGCCTTTAAAATGGTTAACCTTCTCTTCAGACTCCATGTCCATGCATAAGATTCCATGAGAGCATAATCTGGGTGTTCTTCAAGAGTCGTCGATCTTCCCCAACGATTGATTCCAACTATTGGCATTTGTCACAAGAAGAGAAGAGATTGACTCTTTAACATGGATCTTCGCACCAATCTTCTTTTAGAAGAGCTTAACGATGCTGTCAACCTTGCCGACAATGTCGCCGATCATGGTTCCGCCATTCATGACCCCTTCTTTCTATCTCTTTCCAAAAACGTTCTCGCATTTTCCGAATGGTCCCACCATGTTAACCATTGCTGATTAGTCTCATGTCTGAGCCCTCTAAAGAAAGACATCAGAAGCTGCAAAAACGATACCAGTTTCGATTGAAACTAACCAAAAAAAAACTCAAAGACAACCTGCCATCAACCTCATTAAATGGTAGGATCTTGAAGACGCTCCTTAGATCTTGTCCTTGGTATCCAAGACTAGATTTGTTGCCGATCCTCGAATACCCGTATCTCTCACTACTGATCTCAAATTAGAGAACATCCAAAGTCAAAAAAATAAAATAAAAAGGTAAAAAAAATAAATAAAAAGAAGGTTGCCCATTCTCATGCAATGCATAGAGAATTCAAGTCCAAAGAATTAGCCCATGAAGGCCCATCTCATTGAAGGAATATATGTCTTGAGGGTATTTATGTCATACTATAATTACATATATAGACCATTATGTCGGTGTACAATGTCCGGCGTAAAAAAATGTTAACCAGTGACCCAAAAAAATCACCACCGACACTTCAATCCTCAACCAAATTGCACACAACAAGTTTTAAATGATTCCTTAAGAGAAAAACAACCCATCCTCTTGAGATTAATCGAAAGAATAACCTCTAACTTGTTCGGATCTGACAGATTTACAGTTTTGAGGTTTTTCTTTTCAAGATCACATAAATCCCTTTGAAATACCCATCTCCAAGCTTCAAAAAAGATCTGGAAAAATCACCACAAATATCAATAGACAAAAACAACTCACTCTAGGATTTCGAGTTCTGACACTCGTACAGCCCCCCTGATGACGTTAGCATTGCCTTACGCACGCGATTTTGTCCCAATCTTCATTTCGCTACTCTGATGGTATCCAAGATGGCATTAGAGCAGGTTTGGTCGTGAGTTCGAATCCCAATGGAAGTATTTTCCCGGATGTAGTGTTGTGCGCATGTGTATGCGTTATATAGACCTATGCCTAGCTCCCTAAGTGTGTTCCCAGGAGATAACAATGTTCCTCCTGAGGAGGAGTGTTGAAGTATATTAAATCCTATATCTCCTAAAACCTTAAGGTTTTAGAAGAGTTGGTTAATTTACTACTGACACTCATGACTCAAAGAGGTCCTTCTTTTCTAGCCCAGGAGGCCTAGTTTAACTCAAAGAAACCCAATTATCCAGTCCGAAAAGACCAATCAAGCCTATGTGCCTATGTGGCACAACATGTTAAGGTCCATGGAGACCTATTCAATTTATTCCATCCATACAAATGCATGCTTCATCCATCCACTGAAACTTGATAACATCATCAAGCATTAGTACGTATATCATCAAATGGAATGCCATCGACATGGGTATCATCAGATCGAGTGGCATCTTATTATCAAATCGAATGGTATCAGCATAAGCATCATCAAATCAAATGGCACAAACATATCTATGATCTTCAAACATATGATGATTTTTCTTAAAAATACCCATATGTTTGATGGGGAGTATTATGAAGATCTTAGTAGGATTTATTATGATAAGATTTGATTTCATTAGATTATGATTAGATTTCATAAGATTGTTTTTTATTAGTTTCTATCTTTATCTATGTAATAGTCTATATAAACCTACCATTAGAGGTAATGTAGATCACGGTGAATCAATAAGAATCATTATTTTCTAAATTTCTTTAGGAATGGTACTCCGAATTAGTCCCATACTTAGCAACAGTCGAGAGCCACCACAAACTATTCAATTCCACCCCAAATCTCCAAAGTCACTTACCCAATAAAGCCTGATTATGAATTTTAATTCTCCTAATTCCAAGGCCACCATCACAAAGAGGATGACACACCATATTCCATTCAACCAAATGAAACCTATAATGCTCCTCAGAATCATTCCACAAAAAGTTCCTAAATCTCTTTTCAATTTTATTGGCCCCCGAAATTGGAACCGTTATCAAAGAAAATAAATAATTGGAAATGGTGTCCAAAGCACTCTTGATCAAGGTTAACCAACCACTTTTCGAAAGAAGACAAGTCTTCCAAGAATCGAGCTTCTTATCAATCTTCTCAACCGCCATATCTCAAACCTTCTTAGATTTAAAATTATACCCTAAGGCAAACCGGCAAACCCAAGTATGACGATGAAAGAGATCCAATTTTTTAACCCAAAATCCAAGCAAGATAATCAATCTCCCTCACCTCCCCCATAGGAAAGATCTCACTTTTATCCAATTTGATTTTCAACCTAGAAACCGCTTTAAATCATCTTAAAATACACTGCAGATACCCCACTTGTCTGATGTCCGCCCCACAAAAAGTTATAGTGTCATCAGCAAATAGTAAGTGAGAAATTGACACATCACCATTACCAATTTTAAAACCCGTGATATACCTAGAATCCACTTTTGAATCACTGTACTCAAAATCAATGAAACCATAATGAACACCAAAAAAAAAAAAACGAAAGTAGATCCCGCTGTCTCAAACCTCTTAATCCCTAAAAAAACCGGCTGAAGACCTATTGACCAAGACAGAAAAAGCTACCAAACGTATACATGACTTCATTCATCTTCTCCATTTCTCCCCAAACCCAAATCTCACAAGGACATAATCCAAAATGTCCCAATTGACATGATTGTAAGCCTTCTCGAGGTTTAACTTACACAAAATCCTATTATTCCTATATTTAATTCTCTCACCAATGCAATGCATTCATTTGTAATCAACACCCCATCCAAAATCTGCCGCCCACTATAAAAGCACTATGAGGTTGAGAAATTATGCCCCCAATCAACAATTTAAGTCTCAAAATTAAAGTCTTGGAAATGATTTTATACACACTATTCAAAAGACTAATCAGACGAAAATCCTTCAACTCCTTAGAGTTAAGCTTTTTGGGAATAACAACAATAAAAGTATGATTCAAATGACAATTAAAGTTTCCGAATGGTCAAATTCCTTGAAAACCTTCGTCAAGTTCGATTTAATGATACCCCAATAGTTTTGATAAAATGAAATAGAGAAACCATTGAACCCGGTGGTTTATCCCCTTTCATGTTCTTAACCACCTCATAAAGATAATACAATAATCTTTATTTTTGCAGTACTTTTTTATATTTTGGAACTTTTACATGCAATTACCTACACAATTTTTACTTACAAAATGTTATGTTATATCTTTCAACATTGTTATACTACTCTACGATATGCTCCGGTTTCCATGTATGATCCCCAAAACATGTTCAGACAATAACTTATAAAACTGCCCAGATAACCATAATAGCACCCAATTTTAAAATTAACAAAATCACCGGAAGCATATTTAAAAATATATATATAGGAAAAACAAAATACCAATATCTCAATTTGGGCCTGTTTTCTTCTCATATGATACTTCAAGTGAAGTAATCAATGACTTCCGTTGCTAAGGCTGCCTTTGAAAACCATGTAGAATGATATCATTTTAGTTTGGCTTTGTATAGCATTTGAATGCCACATAGTGGCCCAAAACCGGTTTATCTTTTTTTTTTTTTTTTTTTTTTTTTTTTCCAG